>ML278101.1:0-28811 GCA_005239495.1 Nicotiana undulata
TCGGAGCCTCGGAACACAGATACAGCTCAAATTATGTAAGATGACCTTTTGGGTCATCACAGTAAGCCTTTGAATCTCATTGTCTTTTATAAGCCATGATTCGTGGTAGTTTTTGGTACCAATAAATGTGTCATACAATGTAAAAGAGTATTACTCTTATTCCACCTAGCAACAAGAATTTCTTGAATTATATCATAAAAGTTTGATTGCCCGATTAAGATCCTTCTCCTCTTTCTCAAAGATAATTGCCTTCACATTTTTTATCATTATATCCCACATATCATAAACAAGACCTAACTTTGGAGGATTAAGATCGGCACTTCTAAACATAGACATAGTTGATTACGTAAACTTTAAAAAGTACTCATCTTATCCCACCACCCGTCATTCATTACAAAGAATTTTATTTCACGCATTTTAGCTTCAATCACTTTATCTCCTTTATAATTTCTCCAATAATCATCCATCACCATTCTTTCCAATGATTCTTTCACTTGATGAACACGATTAGTCATGACAACATGATATGCAAATCTCGTTTCGCCAACATTCAACAAAGACAACGTTGAATGCTTTTGAAAAAGAGCATGAGCCTTATCATAAATCAACACAACAAATTTCAAGCTACTAACTTCAATAATCAAATCCAAAATCCATTTATAATCCACAAATTAAGTTGATTTTTTGGAAGTTTGCACATACAATTTAGTCCAAGGTTCAAACAATGAATAACACATGGTGTCCAAAATAAAAGTTTGCTCAACCGTAGAACCGACAAGCTTCATATTACTTGCATTATCGATGATAACTCGAACGACATTACTTGCATCGATTACTTGAACAATATTAATTCAATTGAAGAGGTTGGTGCAAGTAATGATATGGCA
Source organism: Nicotiana undulata (assembly GCA_005239495.1). Lineage (NCBI taxonomy): Eukaryota > Viridiplantae > Streptophyta > Magnoliopsida > Solanales > Solanaceae > Nicotiana > Nicotiana undulata. The sequence continues at coordinate 888 of ML278101.1, forward strand.
CATGCTCCTTTTCAAAAGCATTCGACTTTGTCTTTGTTGAAAGTTGCCAAAACGAGATTTGCATCTCATATTGTCATCACTAGTCGTGTTCATCAAATGAAAACATTATTGGAAAGAATGGTGATGGATGATGATTGGAGAAATTATAAGGGAGATAAAGTGATTGAAGCTAAAACGTGCCAAATAAAATTCTTTGTAATGAATGACAGATGGTGGGATAAGATTGAGTACTTTGTAAAGCTTACGGAACTAATTGTGTATATGCTTAGAAGTGCTGATCTTGATGCTCCAAAGTTGCATCTTGTTTATGATATGTAGGATACAATGATCGAAAAGGTGAAAGCAATTATCTTTGAGCAAGAGGGGAATGACCATATTATTGGGCAATCAGACCTTTTTGATACAATTCAAGAATTTTTTTTTGCTATGTGAAATAAAAGTAACATTCCTTTATATTGTATGACATATTCATTGGTACCAAAATACCACCACGAATCATGCCTTAAAAAAGGCAATGGGATTCGAAGGCTTGCTCCCAATGAGGATAGAGAGATTTCATTAAATAGGGTTAAATGCTTCCAATGAGACTTTAAATATTCAAATGACTTTGGAGTATGGAGCATTCGCAAGTGGGAGTGATTTTTTTAGTGAGCCTCATGTGGTTGAAGCTATGATGTATGAGGTGTATGTATCTTGGTGGGCTAACCATGGTGTAAACGCTCCACCTTTGCAAAGCTTTGCTTTCACAGCCGGCTTCTTCTTCTTATTGCGAAACGAATTGGAGCACTTATTTGTTGATCCATAGCTTCAAAAGAAACTAGTTAGAGACTTCAAGAGCCGAAGATCTAGTTTTTGTGCACTACAGTCTTCGCTTGCTTTCTCGTCAAAAACAAAAATATATAAGTGGCCTAAGCAAGTATTGGGATGTGGGTATGTCTATAATCTATGTTTTCTTTTATATTTTAATTTTGCTTTAGGTGGATATCGTTTTGATGTTGATGAAGCCACATGTGATCTAGTTGACTTATCAATAGGGGAACCTCAACTAGAAGGAGTCATCTTTGAGGAAGATGTGAAAGAAATTGATCTTGAAAATATTGAGGAAGAATACTAAATGTTATTTTTCAAATGCTAAAACTTAATTGTTATACTTCCCTACTTTTTATTAGTTTATGTAGTTCAATGTTAATGTAACTTTGTATAGCGAATGGTGATTGCAGTTGTAGTTTATTTTTGCCTTTTTGGTGCTCATGCTTATTTAATTGACTTAATGAGAATGGCTAATTCTTTATAATTTGTGACTTGTGAAAGGAATGCTAAATGATAATTATGACTTTTATTCTTTACGTTATGTCAAGTTCTTCGACAAAATCAGTAAAAGTTTAAAAGGTATATTTTCTTTATCTTTATATATCAAACTCTTTTACTTATGTAGTTATATGATATCTATTATATTTTAATATACTTTGCGCAACTTGTAGGAGAATGGAAGAAAATCAAGAAATCACGCCTACAACTTGAGAATAAAAAAGAAATCCACATTTTACAAGTTATAGGTAAATATTTCTCATAATTTGGAGATACTTTTATTTTTAACCGAGCCTCGCACCCGTGTCGGTTCTAGGATCCGAATCTTAAAATTTACATCTCAGATGATCCGCACCCATGTCAGAGCAACTTATGTGAAGAGTATTTTGAGAATGTAGAGTACATCCCGGTACAAATGCTCTTTTGTGTTTCTTACTTGAGATATGGGAAGCCCATGTTACTGGATGGTAGAAAAACTGAATGGAAATAGAAGCCAGCTGCACTGCTAGGTCAATGTTATCAAGTTCTTAATGTACCATCAGAAGGCAGGATACTGGTAAGTGACATGTTCCATCATATGTGGATCCCCAATCGGTATGATTGCTCAACAATGCTGATCAATATTTTCCTTGCCACCTGGGGGTTTGAATATCTTCATATTCTTGCATAACGCAGAAGTGAATTGGATACCTTTTTGAACTTATTCATTGAAATTGATAAAGCATATTTTTACTGGCAGGAGACTCCTACAAATATATGATACCATATTTAAGTCAAAAAATGAGGTTTAGCTAAGCTGGTATGATACCATATTTAAGTCAGCTAACCTGCTATGGGTTCCCCATTTAAGTTATCGGTCCCTGAACAGGTCAGTGTATGCTATTTGGCGGATGCTTTCTCTTTTTACATTTTCATCTTTCTGTGCTATATAGTATCATTGCTCCCTATTCATCAAGCTTCATCCATTCTAACTTTTGCACATGTACATTTAATGAAAATTTGAGTTGATCTAGTCACCTTCTCCAGGGTTTTCTGGTTCATCATGGCCTGTATATTGTAATTAGAAAACTCCTCCCTCCGCGCTCTTCCTTTTGAGTGCTAGTCATTTACTTTTGTTGCTTTTACACTGTTATGCATCCTTTCTTTGTAAATAGTAATTTAGAGCTTGTGATGCTTCTTTATCATTTCTCAATAGGAAGGAGAGTCATTATTGTTGGACTTCATTCATTTCCATGAATAGCGTTTGTCTTCTTTCTTTTTGGTCATAACATGCTTATATCATGCGAGAAAATATGAGCATATAGGATAAGAGGGTATGATGAATGGAAACATCAACAGGAAAAGTTTGGTTGGAATTTTTTAATACAGTGATTACTGATATCTTTTGGTCAATTCACGGTCACCTCTCAGGTATAGTATCAGCCTTTAGGACTAAAAGTTGGTTCATCACGATAAAGATTGGGAGACAAATGTGACGGGTTTGGAAAAAATCAAAAGAAAATAGTGGCCTAGTTTATCCAAACCTGCTGAAAACCAAATAATGTCCCTCTAAAAGGAAAAACACATAATATTCCCAGGCTTCGATCTCATACTATAACACTTTTTTTTTCTTTCTCCAATCCTTTTCAGAGATAAACAGTGACTTCCTACTCTACCCTTGTGACCTGTGACCACATTGCAAAGATAATCAAGTGCATTAATGGTTGAGTAGTTAATCAATCAATTATGTCTTAATTCTATATTAGTTGGATTGACACTATATGTTTCTATACTTATTCTGCTCAATTCATGTTCAATGTCATAATTAAGTTTAACTAACTTTACAGTGATCATAATAAGCCTATTAGTAGATAAAAGGTTATTATGCTAGCATAATTTTTAGATTAAGTTTTACTTCACTATAAAAGTGGGTTAGCTATCTGTTAAACAACAGTCAGTTTCACTGGCACAAAGAAGGCCGATCCCAGTTCATTGAATGCATTCACGTATACAAAATTTGCAAGGCTTGCATAGTGGTTGTTAATTACTCTCTCCTTTTCAGTTTATGTGAACCTATTTTCTTTTTAGTCCTTTTAAAAAAGAATGACCCTTTTTTTAAATTTGGAAATACTTTAGCTTAAACTTCCAATTTTACCCTTAATGAGAAGCTTTGGTAGCCACACAAATACTCTGGATTCCTTTTGGACTTGTTAATTCCAAAATGCTTCATTTTTTCTTAAATTTCGTGCCCAGTCGAACATGTTCACATAAATTGAAACGGAGAGAGTAGTATTGTAGCATCGAGCAAAAGAATCACTAGTGAATCAAATAAAGCACGGCCATTCTGCGTCAAGAATTCTAAGATGAATTTGTTTCTGATATCAACGAAGATGGAGGTTGCAGTCTTGTAACTTTATTACTTGTGGATTTGGCAATTATAGGAGATTGCGACGACGACGTTGAACCTGATATCAATGGCGAAGATGGAGGCAGCGGGCTTTTGCTTTTATTACTTGTGGATTTGGCAATTGGAGGAGATTGCGAAGAAGGTGGCAATGGATTTGAAGTAGGAGTCTGTCTATTCGAGCTGTTCTGAGGTTTCTTGTTGTCCCCTTCACTTGCCTTGTCCTCCATCCGATGATGCCGAACTTTAGTAGACTTTAAGCTCATTGGAATGATACAATGGCAAAAGAAACCTACACCAACAATTACTAATTTATTAAATAAATTTCTCATATCAACAAGTTGGAGAACACAAATTTTCAAACTTAAGAACCAGTAACCCGTATAATTAAATGCGGAATATTAGTTCAATGGCTGCACAAAATCTGCCCGAGTTTGGGCAGCCATTGAACTTGGTGGAGATCTTCCGCAATGGCTGCGAAATGTCATTCTCATTTCTCACCATAACCAAATTTTACATTTATTTCTAAGAAAGTTCCTGGACAATTCCTATATCTTCCTACTGTGGGTTCTCAACTTAATTACAATAAGAACAAATATTGAGACTTCTGTGAAACTAGCAAGAAACTTCCTGATTCTACTACATGTTGAGAAAACGACAGTAACAAGTTCGACTTAATTATGTATTCAATTTAAACTTGAAAGGGAGCTTTGGAGCAACAATAAAGTTGTCTTCGGTTGATCATGGTTTCGAATCGTGGAAGCAATTACTAATACTTGTATTAAGGTAGACTAATGCTGTCCTGTTTTTTCAATTTAAACTATATGAATTCTTCAACTCTGTTCCGCTATATTCACTCTATTCCAATACTCAAAAATACTTGTAAAAATAGAAGTAGTTTATAAATTCTCAAGCTTACCCTAAAACTAACGTACAGTTATTAACTAAACTAAAAAGATTTCTAATATGGTGTATACAATAAGTGAAGCAATAAATCCGACAGAAAATCTGGAAATCTTACCAATCCGAGCGAGTCGATTAACCCAACTGGGAATTGGATTGCTGGTGAGTTTAATACAAGCATCATTACAAAAGTGGTTGCAGTTGTTGGTAATAAGGTTGTAAGCAATTCCTTTGTATTTATCAGCAAGCTCTTCCATTACTCCTCGTACTTCACCAGTTGTTTTCTCTGTCCATCCAATCAAAATGGTCTTTCTAAAAATAAATCCCTCGCACTTTTTCGGCTCCCCTTCAAAAATTCCAGTACTTGGATACTCATGAGCTCCAAATGCATACTCTACTCCGTGAACTAGCTAACCATAATCCACCATTAACATATGCTATTGACAAATAACTTTTCTTGTTATAAGCATGCGGTCTTAGAATTTCTAGTGCACTACTAAAAAAAATGTATTAAGTGAGAATTGATACATATTCCTCTTGATAAACAACTCAACATTCAACCAAGTGCATCATTCAGTCTTTGTAGAGAATGGTTGTCAACAATTAATATTATACTAATTTTAAAATATATAGATACATGAAATATCTAATTTTACGGAAAAATCATGGGTTTACGTGTCCTATAATCCTTCCTATAAATCTGCCTCTTGTTATAAGCCCATCATCACTATATACAACAACAACAAACCTAATTTAATATCACAAGTCTGGTAAGGTAAAGAGGCTGTTTTGATAAAACTGACTCACGAAAGATGAAAGAAAACGTATTGAAAAGAAGAATCTTTTTACCATATGCTACAGACATATAATTGAGCTGATTTAAGTAAAAAGATTGTATTTTTACTACAATATATAAAGCAGATTTCTTGTAAAAGGCCCAGATTTGAAGCACAGATCTGATATAGCTAAATCAGTAGGAAAATATTCATGAATAAACAAAATGGGTATTGAGTTACAGACCTTGAACACCAGAATGGTAAACACCAAGACCAAGCCAATAAGCATAGCCATTGATAGAGGTTAGATCGTATACATTTAAGTACACTGGAACCGATCCACGCCCACATTTGACTGAATTCTTGCAACACGGCATCTTGAACAGAGGAAATTACTCTGTGACCCACATAGCAGAGCAAAAAAGATATTTAATTTTGATAATTGAATTCAGATATGTTGGTACTTGGTAGGTAAATGAAGGAGAAATGTGGGTTCTCTTTTTCTTTTCTTTTTGCTCAGTTGGGTTTGGGGAGGGTACTACCGGCGGCGATATAGTGCCGTACCGGTGGGTGTAAGAAGGAGACGAGTAGTTATATAAAATATTTTGGGAAAATAAAAAAAAGTAGAGATTGGTTGGAGACTTGGAATCTTTGCTGACACTCCTAAGCTAAAGTGAAGTGTGTATTATAAAGGCAGCTGAGTGTATTAGGGAATGATGATCTGTGATTTCTCTTGTATTTTTATAAACAAGTTTCTGTGTTTCCTTCCTGTGGAGTTTGGGACTCTACCGGTCTACCCGATTAAAATTATTCGCTAGCCATTTAGACAATAATTGAATTCCAGTTGAAAAGAGGTACTATTTTATTACAAAAAAATGTAAGTTACTTTGTACTATATGTATTTCACCTAAAAAATTATTAAATGAAGATTTTTGAGTTAAAGTCAGTATTTTTAATATCTCCCTAATGTTGATATTTAGTATTCAATATTTTCTTTTTGGTCCTTAAGAAAGTATTTATAGAAACTACAGGGTCAATGTTTTCATACACTTGTCCAAATAAGTATTGGTCAAACAAACGAGCAACCTGTTAGGATCGGAAAAAACTGGTGTTATGCGGAAAACTAATAAAGCAAACCTTGAACGACGATAAATCAGACAATAAAAGAGAAATCTATCAAAAGAGACACAATTTATAGAAGTCCAAACATTTTCCTACTTTGAGCTTTCTTGCTTGCTATGCGCCAGCTAGCGGAATGCTTTACCGAATGCGCCAACCAGGGATTCACCAAATATGAAAGATTTATAATTTCATTCTACGGGAAGGTAAACCCAATTATGGTCCTTTCCTTCAAGAAATAGGATTACCAAATATGGTAAGAAAATCAGGACATCCCATAACACAACCCTTATTTAAAGTTGAAAGAATTACGGCCCTTGTCACTTGGCCTGGCAGCCCAACAGAAAATGGCCCATATTTGAAGTTCTTACCCGGTTTAGCCCATATTGTATATAACTTGAAAGAAACTTTTCAGCCTTTAGCCTATTATTAAAGACGCACTTCTAGGGTTTTTATTATTTTCCTCTTTCTCCATTCTCAACACACCAAATTCTCTCCCCACTGCCTCACGCTTCTTTCTTTCTAACCCACACATATTCCCTCATCCTCTCTTAACCCAGCCCCCGCTATTCCCCCTAACCCCTAGGATCCTCTTCCGTTGTCCAAGCCCGCCAAGTCTAATGGTGGCAAGCAGAAGAATATTGAAGATTTTGAAAGAAAAATGAAAATACATACATATCTGAATCTTAAATTAGGTGTATCTTGTCTGGTGTTGAATTCGGAATCGCTGGCGCAAAATTGTTAACCTATTGACGAGCTGAATCATCCAATACCTTCTACTACAACTCGAAACTTGGATAAAAAATCATAATTATGTAGCAGTATGTATCAACACAATATAATAGTGTATATGGATATGCAAACACCTCTTATACACTATTATACAAGTTGATACATTGTTTACAGCACGTGTAGTGTTGGACATACTATGTTTTCTAGTGGAAATATTGTATAAGTGGTGTTTATAAACGCTTATACAATATTGGATAATTATGTATATTTGTGTATAATGTTGTATAATTGTATATTTTTTCATTTTATAAGGATGTATATACATTGCCAGTGTATAAGAGGCCTCTATGGAAGTTTATAATTATGTATAAATGTATATATTTGTGTATAATGATGTATAAGTTTGACACTTCCTTCTCTTCTCCTTTTTTGTGTATGTGCTGTATGAAAAAGATTTTGTACACGTTGGAGGGATTCTACAATTCATTTACTAAGTTTTAATTTTTCTTTTATCCTCTTGGATTGGCAACTGCACATAAAATTGTATGAATTTCTTGCCTTCAGATAATATGTATTATTCAGGATTTTTGAGTTGCGTTATGGCTGATTTTGTATTTTTTTTATCAAATGCTTAATAATCAAAGGAAATCAAGAGAATGAAAACAACTGGTTGTATAAAGATTTGCTAAGTGATATAAGTTGTTTTTTGTGAAATAAGCTGTTTTTCGAAAATTAGTCTATTATGTTTGGGCTATAGATTTGCAAAGTGATATCTAGGCTAGGGGTGTCAATGGATATTCGAAAACCGACTAAACCGATCGAACCGTACCGCACTGAACCGATCTTTAGTTTTTTTTAAAGAAATCGTACATTTTTATATAATCTATATCCGCACCGATAATTAGGGTAGGTTTTTTATTTTATAAAATTAAACCGAAAAACTACCGAACCATACCGAATAAATTTTATATGTGAATAACTGAAAAATTGGTATGATACAAATTTTATAAAATAACTGATCGAACTGAACCATTGACACCCTTAATCTAGGCTATTATGTTGCAAGACAGGTTGTGTGAGTTATACTTATGTGAAATTATCCCTTTAAAATTCCATAATTCTACAATAATTTATTTCTTAGTCTTTGAATAAATTAGTAGTCGCTCCAACTCCATATAGTTTATGCGTGTAATTTTCTATGTAAATTTGGACTTCGATTGCCTAATATACTAGGAAAAACACAAAATGTACTATAATCTCATTTTTACAAGTAAAAATTAATATCTAAAACAACATACTTTAAGAACCTATTTGATTCACTCTGTAATAGTAGTGCCATATAAGTGGGTATAATTTTCTGCATTATTAATTAGTTTAAATTTGCCCCTAACTATCTTTTTTTTATTCATTCTTTCTTTTTCGCATAAATTAAGAGGGAAGAAAGCGGAGTATTGAACTTCAAGGTAACTTTTATACCTTTTCATTGAATGGTGACACTATCTTCGTTGAGGTATTTTGTTCAATCTTCACTCCTTCTTGTTGTAATAATGCAATGTCTATAAATTTACTAGGTTTTGAACATTTTGGTAATTTGGTTTTACTTAACATTAAAAAAAAGTTCCGTAAAATGTGCTCCCTTCATTTATTTTTACTTGTTCATTATATCAAAAATATATTTTTACTTTTTATTTATGAAGAATTAGAAAATTAAGAGAAAAACAAGAATGTTTTCATGTTTTACTCTTACCGTTAACTACTCGCTTCTACAGATTCTATAAACATTATCATTATTGTGAGTATTATGATAAATTATGTACACTTTATTTGTTACATCTTAGAGTCAGTGTATAGTCTATTTTGAACAATTAAAAATGAACTTAGGGAGTATCAATTTGATCTGGGATATATTTTTTATTGCAATGTATAAAGTTGAAGGGATATTAAGTTTCATGCAATAAAGGGGCATCTAGCCTTAATTTGTTTATTTCATGCATACTGTTACGAGGCGTGTTCCTGAAATTCTTTGGAAGGGCGACGTAAGGCTAAGCAACCGATGTCAGGGTGGTTGCTGTCCGCCAAATGAGGTCATCGCCACACGCTAGACGAGATTGTCAGTGCCGTGTGGGAAAGCCAATGCCAACAATTTGAGAGAACAGAAATGAGATTTGAATAAAAGCTTGATTGCAATAATGAAAGCTATTACAAAAGAAGGCAACGCGGTGTCAAGGGGTAGAGACGCCAGTACAGAGAATTGCTTGCTAGAAAGTTTTGAATGCTTGATACCCCCTAATAATGCTTAAAAAAAATAAACCAAAGTTACATGAGTAGACTAAACTACGATAGAGAAACATAATGAAAGTACATGGAATAAAGCTAGTTTATATTTACAAAGAAAATGACTTAGTTTTCTACAAAGGTAGAAACAGGTCCGTTGGCAGCAACTTTGTCTCAGGCATCACGATCTGCGCGCGCGGCATTGTCTGCGCGCGCGGCGCTGTTAGCAGCTGCTTGCGGCTGAACGCTAGCGAGGGAAATTGGTGGGGCGACAGAGGCACATGCGCACTTGTCACTTGGTGCGGCCAAGACCACGGGGTCGTTCGTGGCGCTAGGTGTTGGGAGGCTTGCTGGGACGCCGCGGGGCGCTTCCAAGAGGTCATGGGGCATGGCTGGAAAGCCGCCCATGACATTCTCCCCCACCTGAGTTGGCGACGTCCTCGACGCCTTGCTTCCCAAATAATCTTCAATCAGGCTCTTGTAGGCTTTGAGGTTTGTTCCCCTCTACCGGGTGTTCTCCTTTGCATCACACCCTTGCCATTTTACCAAGAACTCTTGGTGATCCTTCCTGGAGGCATGAATTACCCGGTCATCAAGAATAGCTTCAGCTCGCCTTTTCCCGGTTGAACCGGGGCCTCGAATACTGGGTACTGTGAGTTTGCTCCGTGAAGGATCCTCCGTGTCTTCCCGAAATGGTTTCAATAGGCTAACATGGAAGACAGGATGGATTTTCCACCAAGCTGGGGTATCCACCCGGTATGCAACCTTCCCAATGCGTCTTTCAATGGACAAAGGTCCAATATATTTTTGCAGCAGGCGAGGGTCATGGACCCCTGCAAATAAGTACCGCTTTGGGATTTTGACCATCACTTTGTCTCCTACCTGATATTCAACAAAGCGACGATTCTGATCAGCATGCCTCTTCATCCGCTTTTGGGCTTTCACCAAATAGCTCTGCACTATCTCCATATTCCGCTACTTATTCTGTTGAGAAGCTAGTAGACGAGGAGATTTGCCCGTGTTTGGTGCATTCACGGTGTGTGGGAGTAGCGGTTGTTGCCCGGTAACAATTTCAAAAGCGCTTTTGTTTGTACTGGAGCTCTTTTGTGAATTGAAACACAGCTGGGCAACATCCAAAAGCTTCACCCAATCCTTCTGCGATCCAGTAACAAAATGGCGGAGATATTCCTCCAACATACCATTGAACCGCTCCGTCTGGCCATCGGATTGTGGATGAAAACTTGAGCTGTGACTCAATTTTGACCCGAGGCACTTAAATAGTTGGGTCCAAAAGTTGCTAGTGAAGCGTGAGTCGCGGTCACTAACAATGTCTTTGGGAAGGCCCCAATATTTGACGACCTGAGAGAAGAAGAGTCGAGCTGTATCTTCTGCTGATATATATTGAGGAGCAGCGATGAAGGTGGCATACTTAGAAAATCGATCCACCACAACCAAGATAGTTGTGAGATCTCCAACCTTGGGCAATCCGGTGATGAAATCCAGTGACACGCTTTCCCAAGGTCTCTTTGGAACAGCTAGAGGTTCCAGGAGTCCCGCTTGTGTCAAGCGGTCGGACTTGTCCTTCTGGCATACTAGACAAGTCCTCACATACTGCGCGACGTCGTCGGCCATTTGGGGCCAATAATATGCACGGTGAAGCAAAGCCATGGTGCGTTCTTCGCCTGGATGGCCGGCCCACAAAGTGTCATGACATTCCGCCTAGAGAGTTCTTCTCAGATCTCCTCCCTTTGGAACATAAAGTCGGTTCCCTTTTACCTTCAGGAAACCATCCTCCATATAGAACTGGCGAGTCTTGCCCTGTCCTACTAGATCAACCAAATACTGTGCAGCGGGATCCTTGATGAGTAGATCCTGTATCTGGTCTTTAATGGTGGTGGCTACTTCGCTCCCCCTTAGGGTGGCGAGTAGGCACACCGATGCTAGGTCCGCTCTACGACTGAGTGCATCAGCCACATGATTAGACTTCCCACTTCGATACTCCAGGTTGAAGTTAAATTCCGCTAGGAGTTCCTCTTATCGGGCCTGTCGGCCATTCAGCTTTGGCTGGGTCATGAAATGACTAACAGCCGTGTTGTCTGTCTTGACCACGAACGGTGATCCAAGTAGATAATGCCTCCAAAGGCGTAAGCAATGAACGACAGCCAATAATTCTTTCTCGTGGGCGGCGTAGCGCCGTTCTGCATCCTTCAGCTTCCGGCTCTCATATGCTACGGGATGCCCGTCTTGTAGTAATACCCCGCCAAGAGCATAGTCAGAAGCATCTGTTTGCACCTCGAATGGCTTGGCCAAGACATAGCCGCTTTTAATGCATTGAAGGCCTCCGCTCGCCTAAGACCCCAATCCCAAGGTGTGACCTTCTTGAGGAGTTCAATTAATGGTACTGCGATGAGAGAGTAGTTCTTCACAAACCGCCGATAGAAATTGCATAGGCCAAGGAATGACCTCAAGGCATGGATATCCTTGGGTGGCGGCCAATCTGTAATGGCTTGGATCTTTTGCTGGTCCATCTTGATCCGCCCTTCCTCAATGACATGCCCGAGGAAGTCGATCTGTTTCTGAGCAAAGGCACACTTGGATAGCTTTGCGTACAATTCATGCTCCCGCAATCGGGTTAGGACCTTCCGCAAGTGCTCCAGGTGTTCTTCCAGTGTCTGGCTATAGACCACAATATCATACAAATAGACCACCACAAATTCATCAATATACTCTCGGAAGACCTGGTTCATCAGGGTGCAAAATGTGGCTGGGGCATTAGTCAAGCTGAACGGCATGACTAGGAAGTCGAACGACCTGTATCTTGTCACACAGGTCGTCTTGTGTTCGTCGCCCTCAGCAATTCGGACCTTCTAGTACCCTGTCTTCAGGTCAATTTTTGTGAATACCGTAGCACTCCTCAATCTGTCGAACAAGTCTGCCATGAGTGGAATAGGGTACTTGTTCTTCACAGTAATTTTGTTCAGTGCCCGATAATCTACGCAGAGGCGTAGACTACCATCATGTTTCTTCTTGAAAAGCACAAGGGACCCATGTGGGGACTTGGAGGGTACAATGATCCCTGTGTCTAGCATTTTCGTCAATTGTCTTCGAAGCTCGGTGAGTTCGGGTTGTGACATTCGGTAAGGCGCCCGGGCGGGTGGCTTCGCACCCGGCACCAACTCAATCTCATGGTCCACAATGCGCCTAGGCGGAAGTCGCTTCGGCATTTCCTGTGGCATGACATCTTCAAATTCCAGTAGAAGCTCCTTTACGGGTGTAGGAAGTGGACCCGATGAGCGTTCTACCTCTTCAATGCATAGGGTAGCCAGAAATGTTGGTTCATGTCTCTTGACTCCCTTTATCAATTGCAAGGCTGAGATGTTCTCGGCGGCCATCTTCATGGATATGCACGGAATAGTACAGGGTGTGGCTCCGTTTACTCCCATCATCCGAAGCATGTCCGCATATGCTACGGGTATGGTATTGGTCTGCCTCAAGAATTCCAGTCCCACTATCAGCTCGAAGTCGTCTATGATTACCACGCGCAAGGTGAACTTTCCTTCATAAGGCCCCATCTTCACCGGTACTTCTTTGGCTATTCCACCCACTGGCTGAGGAGGTGAGTTAATAGCCTTGACATGACCCCGGCCCTTTCCCACAACTAACCCAAGACGCTCCACCTGAGTTGAAGCCAGGTAGTTGTGAGTAGCACCTGTATCTATCATCGCCCGAATGGGTTTGCCGTTTACCCTCAGTTCAACGAACATTAAGGTCCTCTCTTGCTTAGGAGAAGTCCCTTTATTCTTCTTCTTTACCCCTTTCTTGGCGACTGGACGTGGGTCTGTCTTCTTGCGGATACCAGCACTGGTTCCCGCTAATGCTTCAGAAACAGAACCCACAATGGCGTTGAACGCACCGACTGCTTCGGTCTGTTCATCATCATCTGCTTCATCATCTGTCCCATCATCATAAGCTTGATGGGCATTCATCTGTGCATGTGGGCACTCATTATTCCAATGTGGCCCGCCGCAATGACGGCACCCTGAGGGTGGATTTCTCCCCCGGTAATTGTTGTTTGATGCACCATTGTTGCTGCTTGAGGAGGGAGCCTTAGATTTGCCTGCACTCCGGTCTCCCCCACTTCAGTTAGGGCCACCATTGGTAGGCTGGCCCCCTTTGTAACCCGCTCGGACAGGCGGTTGCGGCCTATCCTTCCGAGTCTCCATCTGGTAGTCCCCAAGGCATTCCGCTGCTTGGATTGCCTTGGGAAGGGTATCTACCCTTTGTCTTTGCAGCTCCATGCGGGCATAAGGTTTCAACCCTTCCAGGAAAGTGAAGAGTTTGTCCTTGTCCCCCATGTCGCGAATGTTTAGCATGAGTGCAGAGAATTCTCGCACGTAGTCCCGCACTGATTTGGTATGGCGGAGCTCCCGTAGTTTCCTTCTTGCATTGTGCTCAACATTTTCGGGAAAGAACTGTAGGCGTATGGCTGCCTTCAGTTCCGCCCATGTCTCCAGAGCATCCTCGCCGGCCTGGATGGCTTCGTACTTCACTCGCCACCAGAGCTTAGCATCACCCTGAAGATACATGGCAGCAGTTGCTACCTTCTTGGCTTCTTCTAGGCCTCCCACGGCATCGAAATACTGCTCGATGTCGAAAATGAAATTTTCCACTTCTTTAGCATTCCTAGCCCCACTGTATGGCTTTGGCTCAGGAATTTTCAGCTTCTGTGCCAAGGGAACGGGGTTCACATCGGCCCCGATTTGATTTCCATCGCCTCGAAGCAAGCCTTGTAGAGCAGCATTGACAACGTTGAGCTGGCCTGTCAAGTTGTCGATAGTTTGCTGCATGGCAGTCATCNTGTAAGGCTAAGCAACCGATGTCAGAGTGGTTGTTGTCCGCCAAATGAGGTCCTCGCCACACGCTAGACGAGATTGTCAGTGTCGTGTGGGAAAACCAATGCCAACAATTTGAGAGAACAGAAATGAGATTTGAATAAAAGCTTGATTGCAATAATGAAAGCTATTACAAAAGAAGGCAACGCGGTGTCGAGGGGTAGAGACACCAGTACAGAGAATTGTTTGCTAGAATGTTTTGAATGCTTGATACCCCCTAATAATGCTTTAAAACAATAAACCAAAGTTACATGAGTAGACTAAACTACGCTAGAGAAACATAATTAAAGTACATGGAATAAAGCTAGTCTATATTTACAAAGAAAAGGACTTAGTTTTCTACAAAGGTAGAAACAGGTCCGTTGGCAGCAACTTTGTCTCAGGCATCACGATCCGCGCGCACAGACAATGCCGCGCGCGCTGTTGGCAGCTGCTTGCGGCTGGGCGCTAGCGAGGGAAATTGGTGGGGCGACAGAGGCACATGCGCGCTTGTCACTTGGTGCGGCCAAGACTACGGTGCCGTCCGTGGCGCTAGTCGTTGGGAGGCTTGCTGGGACGCCACAGGGCGCGTGGGTCATGGGGCATGGAATGTTCTTTCGATGTTTCTGCTATTTGCTTTATTTATTCATTCTTTTTAAAAAGCAGAATAATCTCTTAATTAAAGTAAACAGGATAGCACGATTAATATAGGGATATTCTTAATTAATTACCACTGCTAATAAGAATGCGGTAGATTCATGTTTTGTGAGGAAAGTTTCGTCTCACCTGTCCTTCCTCATACCTTTAGTTTTAAAAAAAAAATTAGGGTGATTATTATCCACTTACAACTAAAAGATTACAGGAAAAAAAAACTGATGCTTGAAAGATTTTATTGAAAAACATTTCGGATAATTTCTCTGTCTTTTGGTGAGCATTGAACTTTTGTATTTTTACCCAAAAGTTACTTTTCTTTTTTTGTTACGTAAAAATTATTTAATTTTTGTGTTCATTACTCAAAAGTCATTATTCTTTCTTTTGTTACATAAAAATTATTTTACTTTGATCTAGTTATCACAAAAGTCACACTTGCCAAATTTTATAATATTTTTACTTAAAAAGTCTATTATGCCCTTGATATTATATAAATCTTCATATTTATGTAATTCCTTCTACATTATATACTATATAATATATTTTTACCTAGGTATTTTGTTTATAACTAAAGTAATTTAATATTAATTTTATAATATATTCGAACATTTAATTTTTCCTTAACTAATTTTATTTTTTATTTTTACCATACGGAACTATTCCCAGGCTTGAAATTCCAAACGGACTTTGATTACTCGAAAACATACTCCAAACTAAATTTAAATAACTTTAAAACCTTCAATTAGTCAAATTTCACTGTTAAGCGCTAAAACACCCCCGGGTAAAAACCCGACCCGAACATACGCCCAAGTCCAAAATCATCATACGAACCTATTGGAACCGTCAAATCCTGATTTCGAGGTCGTGTCCAAAAAATATTGACCGAATTCAAACTTGGTCTTTTAAAGCCAAACTAAGGAACCATGTGTTCTGATTTCAACCCGTACCCTTCCAAAATCCCGAACTAACCATCCTAAGAAGATTTATATAATATCATGGGCATAATAAACTTTTCAAGTAAAAATATTATAAAATCTGGCAAATGTGACTTTTGTGTAACTAGAGCAAAGTAATTAACTTGTATTTTGGTTTAAGCATCTTTGAGAGGAGACACGTTGAAAACAAAGAACATGGGTGGCTTTGAGGGATAACTACCTTTAAATAATTCCTGTCTAGAGGAATAATTCATTTGGGCATTTAATCTGTACCTGCTTTGAATAATTGGTTAATGTGAATCTATGAAAAAATCGATGATCATCTAGTTTAACTTAATTCCTACAACTTTGACAAGAAATTGAGATATTCAAACATATGAGACTATTGCTAATGTAACATAGAAATTTTCGCCAGTAGAACAAAAGGAACAATTATATTTTATTAGTCAGCCAGAATTTCAAGCTTATGGGTTCATAATTCTAATCGTTTTAAGTTACTGGGTTTAAAATTGATAATCTTTAGATATTCAATGGATTTTTTAAAAATAAATACAAAGTTCGAACCAAATTTACTAGGTTCGGCCGAACCCGCTGACTACGTTGTAGCTCCGCCCCTGCTATTAGTGAGAAAGCTAGATACGTGGCAATTTATAAATTCGATTTCTGAAGGCAAAAATGCACGATAGCCATTTTGCTCTTCAAATTGGATTACCATCTTGTCTAAGGGGAGTTAGGATGCACACTTTAGCAGGGCAGACCTAGAAGCTCGGCCATTGTCGAATTTAGTAACTTTTGTTTGAACAATATATTTGATTAAAAAATTCATTAAATATATACAAATATCAAATTTAGAATTCAATTATAAGCACTTGAAATTATCATTCTAAGAATCAAACCCTATAATATTAAAATTCTGACTCCGTTTCAACTCTTTAACGCCAAAGACAAATTGGGGTTGGAAATGCAAACCCAATTTGCAGTTGATTAGAGCTCTTATTTTGCATATAATTCAATGAAAATGTTTAGTTCGAAATCTTCATAACGGAAACCTTTGACGTTCATTTGTTTTAACCAAGATTAAAGGCGGCACCAGAATTTTGAGTATATAGATTCTCATCAACCCTACATCAATTTGCACGTCCTTTGGGCTTTCGCCTTTATGGATATTCTAAATTTTGATAAATGTTTATTTTAAGTGAAACTTTCATAAATGACTATTGTTTTTAAATTTATTGTTGGGCGTAGTTATAATTTAGCTAATTATATTCTGCTATTAATTGCTCACCATGGTATGTGTGTCGTTATATTCAATTAATTGTATACACTGTATTCAACTCGGATCTATTCGTTCTTATATATTTTATATTGTATTCACTTTCACTGTATTGAATTCAGTTATATTCAACGACGGAAAAAAAAAACAAGATATATGGTGTATACCGTTCTATTCAATTCGGTTGTATACACTGTGTTCAATTCGGCTATATTTATAATTAACTATTTTACATTGTATTCAACTTCATTGTATTCAATTCGACTGTATTTAAACAACAAAAAATCAAAACAAAAAAAACAGCCATACTCTGTTGTATTCAATTCATTGTATTCGTTAGTAATATGAGTGGGTATCGATCGGTTCGGTTCGGTAGTGAATATTATCGGTTCAACATATAAATTATCGGTTTATAAATTTACAAAACCGATAATCGAATCGATAAGAAATCGGTTATCAACTCTTATCGATTCGTTAATGGTTTACCTGATAAAATAACTCAATCCAGATCAAAATTGTACTTTTCGCGCTTTGGTTTGACAAACGAAAAACATTCAAAATGGTGAAACTTCTTCAGCAGCTTGCAACTAAGAAGATTTTCTTACTGTTTTAGTCTTTTAGACATAACACGAGGTCAAAATAGAGCTAATTAGGAGCGGAAAGAAGCAGGTATAGGCTGTCGATAGAGAATTGAGAATCCAGAAGTGAGAAGATAAACTGGTCGTAGGTATGGGCCGCACAACATAGAGCTCAAAATATTAAGAATCAAATATAAAAATTTAAAAACATGAGCACAAAATAAAGAATCTTTAACAATAAAAAATCCCCAGATCAAGAATAATTTTGTTGTAGAAATCTAGTGAGTAAGACATGTTGGGAGTAGGGTTTTTGCAGATGAAGACTTAAAGACAACGAGGAGTGCGGCAGAGAAGAAATATGAGAGAATGACGCCCCAAATGTATTTTATATACTTGAGGCTAAAATTGTACATTTCTAAAGTTTATTGGGTTATAGGTTAAACCGTTAATAAATTGATAAACTGAGACCCGAACCAATATCCCGATAGAAAAATAACACTAAATCGTTACCGAACCGTTAACCAATAACCCAATAAGCATTATTCGGTTCGGGCTATCGATTTTGCCCAACATATGCCAGCCCTAGTTCGTAGCTTCTTTTATACTGTATTCAATTTACTATATCTAATTTGGTTATATTTAAACATCGAAAATTCAAAAAATACAGGGATTTACCACAAAAGTGATAGAAACCGATTTTAATGATGCAAATAATATATCTATTGTATGTAAATAATTTGATTGTGCTTTGTTTGATTCAATTTTTCAGTGTAAGTGTTCTGGTTTTTCTATGCTCTTCAAAAATTCCTGACCCGATGATTTCGAAATTTCCTTTGATCAAGCGAAAAAGTGTATTGCTGAGTATCCCTCTGATTCCCTTCCTAACCAGTTAGGTCTTAGTGATGTGAGTTTCAAAACCCGTGTTCTGGCCCATATTGTTGCCACCTCTCTGCTTCTTCGCACCTGTTCTTTCTCCACTTTCTCTCTCAAGGACACCTTCTTTGTTTATTATCTTGTGACTAAATTCAAGATCAAGTTGTCCTCCTGGCTTATCAACTTCATGATTGAGAGTGCTGAAGACCCCACTAGTCTACCCTATGGCCTGGCCATTACCCACATTTTGGTAGCCCACAATATTTCTCTCTCAAAATATCCCTCCATCATGGTTTTCAAGTCTTACAATTCCAGGGCTTTTGTGGGTATGGGGTATGTGTGCATTCAGGGGTCATGGGTTAAGAAACAAGAGAGTGAAGTCAAGCCTGCTCTGACCGAATCAAAATTCAAACCCTCTGCTTCTCTTCCTAGCCAGAGTGATCCAGATTTTGCTGAAAAGCCCCAGTGCATTATCTCTCAGCTAGCTGAAATCAAGGATCTCCTCTCTGCCACTCAGTCTATTGTTGGTGACATTCATGCCATCTCCAAGGAGACAGGATCTGATGTATCTAAAATTTGAGTTGCAGTTCTCAGGGTAAGGGAAAATGCTCAACACTCTTACATATTTTCTGCGTCGTTAATGTGGAAGTTTAAGACAACTTTTTTGTTGTTTGGACTGGGTATCCAGTCGATGGATGTTTTTTTTTTTGCTTGACTATATAACTTCAAACTCCATGCCTTTATCAATCATATTTTGGTTTGCATTCCCTCCTTGCTGATGTCAAAAGGGGGGGGGGGGGGGGGGGGAGGAAAGAATATGTATGTAATAACACAGGTAAAACAATACGGGACAATTCAAGCACAGGTCATCAAGGTAAGCATGCAGATCAAGTCGACTACATCACTTATCGAGGGGGGGCACGATCGAGTCGACTACAACACCTATTGAGGGGGAGCAGAAGCAATTGCCTATCATGACCTTCTACTGGGGGGGGGGGGGNTGTTTATACATAATTATTTTGTCATCATCAAAAAGGGGGAGATTGTTAGAAACTGATTTTAGTGATGCAAATAATATATTTGTTGTATGTAGGTACCTCTCGAGATTGAAAGGACAAGATCACTGACCCAAGATTGAGGAAATTGCGGAAGAATTAACCGAACAGACTTAATCCAATACGATCGTGATTGTATCCAAGACTGAGAAAATAAATGAAGATTGATGAAAGATTGACGGAATAGATTGATGAAAGATTGAAGGGATCAAGCAATCAAAGATACCAAGAATCTGGAAGCTAATAAATCACGCGGCTAAATCTGGAAAGACCAAGCTCCTAGGAGGATTTCGGCACCATCAAAGAAAATCTTCAGCGCATCCTTATCATCCCTAGCCGTTGCGAAATATCTTTATTCTCGGAAAGAATCAATCTCTTTCCAAGGATCAAATTTCTTGGGTTGGCAACATTTCTTCAGCAATCAAGCTTCCTCCAGTATATAAACTCATTCTTGTATCTCAGAATACTATACTTTGATTAAACCAATTACCCACTCTTTGTTCTACTACATACAAAACTCCTTAAAGATATGTTGTGTAACGAGTTAGAGAAGAAAGAGAGAAAACCATTGGTGAGGCATTGTATCAAAGAGAATCGAGTGTCACTGAAAGTTAGCCATTGGTGTAAACTACACCGCCATTGTATTCTCGAGAACATCATTCACTGAAAGAGACCACCCTTGCAACTCAAGGGGACGGGACTAGGGTTCACATTGAATTTGAACCAGTATAAAATTCCGGTGTCTTTAATTCCTGCACTTTTATTACTGTCTTTACATTCTGTTGCATTATTATATCTTTATCATAACTAGTTGACTAATTGCAAAACCAGTCAACTAATAAAGAATAAAATTAAAAATAGTCAATTCACCTCCCTCTTGTACTTTCAAAAAGTAATCATTGAATACATAAATACATGCTAAAATACAAAAAATAAACTGTATTTGCAATAAAAATACACAATACACTCAAACCTGAGTGTATTTGTATAGAGTTTCGTGTATTTGTATTATTGTATGTGACTCAATAGCAAAGGAGAGAATAAAGTTCGCCAAACGTCTTCTTGCCAAGCAAAACATTGTATGCGTTGTATTAAAACAAAAACAAAATGGAGACGTACAAAAATCCAGCCAGATCTTAGAATACACTATCACATTGTATATACCAAGATCCAGTCAGACGAACAAAATTTTCGGGTACAATGTGTGTTTCGTTGTATTCAATTCGGCCACAAGAAATAAAATATACCCAGATCTACGAAATACACTTAGATCTAAGAAAATACACTCGGATGTGAGAAATTCGGTCGTTTGGCCATGGGTTCCAGTCAGAGATGACGGCGACGATAGAGGTAATGACGAAGCCGATTTGGATTGAGGAATTTGGTACTAAATTGAGAATTTTTCATAGCGAGTGAGAGCACAGAGAGTACAAAGGAGAGAAAAAAAATAAAAAGGAGGTCAGACGGCAGTGTATCCGGCTGGTTGGGCCGATGGTGATTCTCCGGTGAGATTGTAACACAAGAGAGATAGAGACTTTAAGCGAGATGGGGGAGGCCAATAGGCTATAGTACGGAGCTGACAGGAGAAAACGAGGAAAACGTTGCTCTAGGGTTAAAAATCACTTAAACAGAATTTGCTATAAGACCCAATATATAACTATGTATTATAATTAGTTTAAAGTGCATTTATTTATGATAAATTAAATGTATAATTTAATTATACCATGTAAAATTCCCTTTTTTATCTTCTGCTGAACATTGTAGTAAGTGGTAGTCCAGTTGTTTTTGTTTTATCCTTTTGAGCTAGATTAGTAGTACGAACAAATGACACGACTTTAAGTTTGAAATTCGGGATGGATCACAAGGCTAATTGGTCCCACCAATTGGGTTTTGGGGGAGGCCACTTTTCTGTTTAAAATCATGCAAATCAAGTTTACAAGATTATGACATGAATAGCGGATCATTGTTGAGGGATGGTCAGTAGGAAACTTCCCTTCCACGTGACGAGACGGAGGTAAAATTTGAATTTTATGGGTTTCGAGATTATAATTTTTTTAAAATTTTTGGGTTATAAATTCATAATTTATATATATCTATTGAATACAAATATAAAATTTAAACAAAATCTAATCGAACCCGCAACCCGATACTGTGGCTACGGCCCTGCTCCAGTAACCTATTGATGAAGACCTCTCAATAGATGGTCTATTTCATCAGCTGCAGTCTGCAGCTGGGTTTGAATGTAATTATGCCATTTGATTAATTAATATCTGCCCGGTTTAACCACTACAAGACTTGAGGGGGAACATTCTTAGCCCACCATATACATAATTTCATATAGATAAGGAAAATTGATTAGTATTATATTGGTCCTCCTAGTTAATAATTTATCAAACAGTACGTACGGATATTCAATGTATTTGCACATTTGACAAGCATTCTAAATCTCAAACTTATTTGAGTGTTTCTTCTTTTGTCAACAATAATGTGAAACATGAACTTCGTACTACTTGTGTACTCTATAATTCCACATTTCCATGAGGCTTCTTACTTAGAAACAAGAGTACTTTAACTAGCCGTGTCTCTTCGACGCAAGATAACACGCTGCAAATCAGAATTAAATCCTGTGCTCCTCGTGACTCGGGACAGGTTCGGGCGAAATCAGTAAATTTTGTTCAAATTTTAAACACGTGTGAAAGAAATTTATTAAATATGTATATATTATTAATTTAAAACCATAACTTAAAAGATTATAATCATAAATTCAAAAGGTTCAAATCCTGACTCCACTTCTAACTCCAGCCAAAATAACATTTACGTACACCCCGACTAGGCTAATAATGAAAGGTTTTTAGAACTTCAAGAACACCTTTGAAAGAAAAGTATCTGAATGAAGAAGGGAAAACTAGAATTGTCCAAGAATAAGGAAAATAATTACAGTAATTTTTTCTTCTACTACTACTACGTCTACTACGAGTCTACGACGCACTACTACAACGCAACTATCAGAGTTTGAGAGACAAATTCAGCTTCTTCAGGTCTTCATATAATTACCAAAACTTAACCTAGCAACACCGTCAAAATAGTCGATCATATTCATTGTTTACTTTTTCTAATTATATACATAAATTATTGTTATTTATCTGTATTACTATAAAATAAATAAAACAATAAACTAAAACAGAAACAAAAAGTTAATAGAACTAGAACGTCAAAATAAATTCTGAAAAACAATACATGAATAAACTGAGCCCACTGAATACACAGTGTGTCCTTAAAGAAATTATTCCCCTCAAGTACCCGAGGTTTTGGAATATATCCTCCTAGAGTAGAACGATTTAACTCACCGGAGTGTTGGTTCCAAAACGCGGGTGAACAACGAACCACTCGAAGGCTGAAAAACACATTGAAATTTTAATGTGCAGAAGAAGAAGAAGAAGAAGATTAGAAAATTTCGTAAGTAAATATTCCGGGATTTGAAGGAATATTTATAGCCAATTTTCATTGTTTCTGAAAAGGTTTGCAACCTTTCAGAACAGTCACAACTGTTGAAACAGGTGGGGAAATATTGCGGGAAAACCAAAACATATTTAAAATAATCCGGAAAAGAAAAACGGACCGGGCCGGACCGGGTCGCGAGTCATGAGTTATTCCGGATTGAATTTTCGTTAATTAATTTAATTAATTAATTAAATAATTTAAAAGAAATTTTGTCCAAAAAGATTAATCAATCAATCGATCTTTGACCAAATCCAAATCCAAATCCAAATCGAATTTTTATGTGCAGAAGAAGAAGAAGAAGAAGATCAGAAAATGTCACGACCCCAAATCCTAACAGGTCGTGATGGCGCCTATCGTGGAACTAGGCTAACCAACCATCACATTACTACGCATTTGTTTCATTATAGTAATTCACAATTCACTAATAAACAACAACATAGCATAAAATAATTTCTTAAGTCTCAGCGCCCCAATAATAGTCTAAACAAAACCTCCCAAGACTGGAGTCCACATGGTCACGAGCATCTACGAAATAAAACTAACTCTACTAATGTCTTGAATAAAGTCTAGGAATGAAATGCTAAAACTAAATAAGGAATGAAAATGGAGACGCTGGACAGCTACCTCGAGATCCCGTAAAACTGCTGCTAACGAACAGAGGCAATTACTGCTCCGAGCCGGTACCTGGATTTGTGCACAGAGGCACAGAGAATAATGATGAGTACGCCAACTCAGTAGTAATAAAAATAAATCAGTCTGAGAAATACGAAACACACAGCACAGATACACCAATTCACAAAAACAGTAAAAACACCAAGTCACCATAAAGTATTCATCAAACACATAAGTTCGAAAACCAAATTTCCAGAAATCCTTTGAAAACAAATATAATTTCAATATATCTCAGTAAAAATCAGTTTGAAAAAACGAAGTGAATCATAGCTCAAAATCTCAGTAAAATCATCATAAATTTGCCCCCCCCCCCCCCCCCCCGGGCCATAATAATTTCTCGTAACAATTTCTCTCAGTATCATCCCATCAGGCAACCTCACAGTCACTCAATATTAGCCCATCAGGCAACTTCACAATCACTCAGTATTAGCCCATCAGACAACCTCACAATCACTCAGTATCAGCCCCGCGGGCAACATCACCCATTAGGTACCTGCGCTCACTGGGGGTGTGTACAGGCTCCGAAGGGGCTCCTACAGCCCAAGCGCTATAACAAGCCACATCATGGCATAAATCACACACAATATTGGCCTGAAGCCTCTCTCATATCACAACATCCTCACAATAATGGCCCGCAACCTCACTCAGTCAGACACTCTCAACATGCCCTTCAGGCAAAAAATATACCGGGTTCTCGACCCAAAAATAGTGTTTCATTTTCAATAAATAGTATCAAAATACTCCGAGTGTCAAAACAATTATCACGAAAAGACTGAGTGAAAATCATAACATAAAAAGTGAGGAAAATAGTAAAAACATCCCCAAGGGTAAACAGATCGGCACTAGGCCCCAAACATGGCTTACAGCCCAAATTATATCAATATATCAATACTATTAAGCATAGGCTTAAAAATCGGTTTCGCAACTCAATAGTTGCCTAAATAGGGAATGTATTTCCAAAGTTCCAATCTTTACATTCCAAAATCCGTGAAAGGATGCAAGGTCCGGGGTTTCATACCCTCAGGACAGGATTTAAAGACATTACTTACCTCAAACTAGCCCGGAAACTATTCCGCAATACCCTTGCCTCTCGAATCAACTCCCGAGTGCTCCAAATATATCAAGTTCAGATTTTTATCATCAAATTATGCTTAAGGACTGAATTCCAATTGAAAAATATCAATTTTAGCTCAAAACCCGAAATTGGTCAAGACCCGACCCCCGAGCCCGCGTCTTGGAACTCAGAAATTTTTATACCAAAATGTTCTTCATCATCTCACGAGTCCGTACATATAAATAACGCTAAAATCAGAGTTCGTTTGACCCCTCAAATCGACCCCTAAAGATCTCATAATCTCAAGCTCTAACCTCACCCTTTTCTACCGATTTTCATGAATTAAACACTGAGATTATGTTCCTTAATCACCTATAATCGAGTTTTAAGGTCCAAAATACTTACCTCTATGAAGAACGATGATTTCCTCTCTTCAAAATCGCCTCAAAAGCTTCTTCCCGTTCAAACAATGGTGTAAAAAGGGTTAATGGTCGAGGAGGGTTTATTTTTATATTGTCTAGTTATTTATGCACTGCGATCGCGGAAAGACCCTCGCGATCGCGAAGAGCAATTTTTCCACAGACCCTCAAATACCCTACGCGATCGCAAGGCCTCACACGCGACCGCGATTCTCAGAACCTCAACCTCACACGATCGCAACCCTGCACACGCGATCGCGAAAAATAAACGGACTCTCTCACCTCACGCGCCTGTAACCCTACGCGATCACAAGCAAGGCCACGCGATCGCACTGCCTTAGCCTGCCAAACTATGCGATCGCAGACACACTTACGTGATCGCATAGAACAATTTTCACCTGCCTCAACTCTTACTCTACGCGATCCGGCCTGCTCCTCGCGATCGCGATGAACAATTTCCTGCTACACTGACACCAGAAGCATTTCTCTTCCAAAAGTGCCCGTTAACCATCCGAAATCAATCCCGAGCCCTTCGGGACCCCAACCAAATATACCAACACATCACTTATGATCATTAAAACTTAGTTGCACCCTCAAAACACTAAAACTAATATCAAAACACCAAAATCACATCGGATTCAAGCCTAAGAAGTAAGAACCTTGAAATTTCTAAAATCCACCAACGATGTCGAAACTATTCAAAACAACTCCGATTGACCTAAAATTTTGCAGACATATCCAAAATGACATTACGAACCTGTTTCAACTGTCGGAATTCCATTCCGACCCCAATAGCCTATTATCCACTGCCGACCGGAAATCGCCAAAAACTATCTTTCGCCAATTCAAGCCTAATTCTACACTGGACATCACAAAAATATTCTAAACACACTCCTAAGTCCCAAATCACCTAACGAAACTATACGGGTCATAAAATCCGCATTCCGAGGTCGTTTACCAATAAGTCAGCTCTCAATTGACTTTTCCAACTTTAAGGCTATTTTTGAAGGCTAAGTGACTAAACTCTCACTACGACCATTTCGATTTCAAGCCTACCAACTCTAACACATCATTAACAGTATAACCAACCTATAACAAGTCAATAACAATAATTATAATGCAGGTTCTATATAACGACAGATCGAGTCGTTACAAAAAATTTCGTACGTAAATACTCTAGGATTTGAAAGAATATTTATAGTCAATTTGCATTGTTTCTGAAAAGGTTTGCAACCTTTCAGAACAGTCACAACTGTTAAAACAGGTGGGGAAATATTGCGGAAAAATCAAAACGAATTTAAAATAATTTGGAAAAGAAAAACGGATCGGGTCGCGGGTCATGAGTTATTCTGGATTGAATTTTCGTTAATTAATTTAATTAATTAATCAAATAATTTGAAAGAAATTTTGTCCAAAAAGATTAATCAATCAAGCCGAAGCCGAAGCCGAGCGACGACGACGGCGCGATGCTTGCCTTCTTCTCAACTCTTTAAGAGCTATAAGAAGAGCTTCTCTATATATACACATAGATTTTCTTTCCTTTTTCCAATGAGAGACAAAGTGCACTAATTCAAAATTTCACTTCCCTCCATTTCTTTTTTCACCATTTTCCATTCACACTCTTTAAGCTACACCAAGTTTACCCGGAATACAATGTTTTGGAGAGTTATTTATTAGAGTTACAACTATTTTATATATTGATTTAGTTTCTGTTACCTTAAATAAAGATAATTTCTTATTTTTGGGTGTTTGTTATTAGTTGGAGATTGCATTAAGTGATACTTTCGGAAACAATTTCCTAACATTTACGAAATCAACCTTATTTGAGGGTATAACTTTTATATATTTATCATGTTTATGTTGTAGAATATGTTATTTAACTAATAGTTGTAGATTGTGAAATAACTTTTTATTTCATCAGTAATTATGAAAATTTCCCGAATTATTAACCCAACTAGCTGCCAACTCAATCACATAATTTAAAAATAGCCGGTGAAGGTATAATATATGCATAATTTATGTAGTATATATGGATAGTTGTGTTTAATCAAGAATTTTTTACATTCTTATACCATATATGAAACCTTATCACCCTCCATGTTTACGATTTGATTTAATTATATTTAGTATACCAAATTACCAAATCTATACCATAATTAATTTAGGATTATAATTAATGAGCAGTTTTTTACTCCTTAATTAAAGGGGTATAATTAATGGGCAAATTTTTACTCTTTAATTAAAGGTGTCCATATATCTCACGTTTCTCTCTCCCCATCATTTGTAACCAGCCGTTTTCCCCTCCCCTTTCTTCCTTTTCTCCCTTCCTTCTTCTTCAAATTGTAGAATTCAGACCTTCGAGATTCAACAAGTCGAAATTGCTACATTCTGTTCTTCATCGTTTTCAGAAATTGGCGATCATATATATGTTCTTCATTTTTTTTTCTCTCAAATCCACCATTGACAGTCATTAAAAAGCTTGAAAGCTTGAATTCAAATTTGGGTTTTCAAAAATCATTATTTGTTTGGATTGGGTGTTGTTGAAAA
>ML278101.1:29301-95893 GCA_005239495.1 Nicotiana undulata
TTTGAAAATTTCTGAAAGAATATTTAATTCCCCAATATTAGCACACCTAAATAAGAAATTTTAATACTACAATGATTCCTTATTTAATGAAATATCTGAAAGAATATTTACTTCCTTAATTTTAGCGCCTAAATAGGAAGATTATATCTACTAAGATTCTGTATTTAATGCATTGTATCTGTTTTGTAAAAAAACTATTAACAAGACGAGTAATTTTCAAATCATGAACATATTTAGTAATATAATTTCCTATATGGTATAGGAACGAAAATGTCTCTTTAATCAATGTATAATTGTTGGTCATTAAGCCTCGAAAAGAAATGGAGAGAATATTTGGGCCTCTTTGGTGTTGGCCCAATAGTATAGGCGGATCAGCAGCTTAACCTTATGGACTCCTATTCCAAAGTAAAAATACACGGGCTAGCCAATTTTGGATTAGTAATTAAAAATTAATCAGCGTTTGCAAAGTCATTCAAAAATAGTCACTATTTTGTTGCAATACGAAAAGTTTCAACGTAATATAATGGAGATTGGTGTACCTGTGTATGAACTACGAGCATATTATGCTGGAACTCCAGCACATAAAAAGTTCCAGCATAATATACTGGAGATTGGAGCACATGTGTATGAGCTTCAAATATATTATGCTGGACAAATATATTATACTGAAACTCCAATATATTATGCTGGAAGTTCACATGTAAAAAATTTGAACTATAGTATATTATGTTAGAATATTTTTCGAATTTTAACCAGTGTTTTCGTTCAAATTTATCTTTACATAAAATTGACTAAATTTCGATTACTTTTAAAACTTTGGCTATTTTAATTGTAAAAATTACACAAGGCACCCTATTCCGGCTACCTGGGCAAAACTTCAGCTTATTTAGTGCTGAAGTTTTTACAAATGAACTAAATAACTCCAGCATCTTCTGTTGAAGTTTTTGAAAAAGCTTTGTGACAAAACTAAATTTCAGCTTATTTAGTGCTGAAGCTTTTACAAAAGAATTAAATAACTTCAGCATCTTCTGCAAAAGTTTTTTACAAAGCTTTTTGACAAAACCAATAAATCCAGGACAATCAGTTTATTTAGTGCTGAAGTTTTTACAAATGAACTAAATATCTTCAGCATCTTCTGCTGAAGTTTTTGAAAAAGCTTTACGTCAAAACTATTGAATCCAGGACAAAACTTCAGCTTATTTAGTGCTAAAGTTTTTACAAATGAACTAAATATCTTCAGCATCTTCTGCTGAAGTTTTTGAAAAAGCTTTACGTCAAAACTATTGAATCCAGGACAAAACTTCAGCTTATTTAGTGCTAAAGTTTTTACAAATGAACTAAATAACTTTAGCATCTTCTGCTGAAGTTTTTGAAAAAACTTTACGACAAAACTATTGAATCCAGGACAAACCTTCAGCTAAAACATGCTTAAGTACAACAAATAGAGAACAAAACTTCAGCTAGTAGAATGCTTAAGTTCAGCAATTACAAACAACTTCAGGCCCGTTTCCTAGAATGCTGAAGCTTGTGTGATTACCTTTGCTACTTTAGGCCCGTATGCCTGAAGTTTATGCGAAAAGTAAGTACGCTTGCAATTGTTTTTGCAAAGCGGATATAAACTAAAACATGACCCAAAAAAACGGATATATATGCAAATGCCCTTAATTTACAACTTGTAAATCTGGCTATTTTTGAATTTCAACCTATTTCAAAAGCCCAAACAAAATCTATCTCCATCGACCCAAATTGATGTCCAAAACCCTATTAAACCCTTCGTCAGTTATACTTCTTCCCTCCTCTGTCCTCTGCATCTCTCCGGTAAACTCCTCGCCGTCAGTTTCTCCGGCGTTATCCATTTGTAAGCTCCCTTTGTTCTTTAACGCTTGTTTTATAAGTACCTATTTCCCTCGCTCCCCGATTTTTATATCTTTCATGAGACCGAAACCCGATTTTTCCACTGTGATTTTATTGTTGTAATAGGAATTATAAGTTGGCTGTAATTCCTCGTGTCGTATTACCGAAAAAAGCGTTAATTATTATTTCTCGTTATTGTATGTAAATATTTACTGTTAATCTGCAGACTAATTTGTTACCTGTGTGATAATGGCTTTAACCAAATTGAAAAATAAAATAAGGCCGTAAAAGATTAAATATGCCATAGAGCACTAATTAAATGGACCTGAAACAGTGGTATGGATATAGAGGATTCAGATAGACGATGTTTGGGGTTAAGGAAAAATTGAATGGTAGAATGATAGGTGAGAGATGCTGAAATTTTAACATATATTCAATCCCATACAGTCTATGATTCGGAATACGTATTTAGCAGATTTCTTAAAAGAACGTATATATGCCCTAAGTTAGAGCTATTGGTTTCGGCTGAACTCTTAGCTTTTACCGTACAACCACCCTTGAGTTCACTCATCTGTTAGGTAGTTAGAGGATGATGTAGAATGATGCTATATCTGCCCACTTTTTTGGCGCGAGAGTCTTTGCCATCTTTGTCAGTCCAACTCCCAAAGACCTGTCTCATCCATGAATGACATTGACTACAAACACACTTGTAATTGAGTTAATATAAGTGTCTTAAAATCTCTAATAAATAGCACTTGTATATCTAATTTTGCCCATTGCTTCTCCTAGAGTCAGAGATATAGTAGTTGATTATGGCGGATGAGGTGCCACAGCCTTTAAATTATATACCGGAAGTGATTCTAAAGAAGAGGAAAAATAATGAAGAATGGGCAATTAGAAGGAAACTCCAGCTGGAACAGAAAGTCAGAAAGCTCAAATCTGATAGCTTTGTTATCAAGAAACCCGAGCAGTTTATTCGAGAGTACAGAGATCAGGTATGTTATATCTAAAGTTGTTTAAATTGCATATATTGGTTAACTCATTGGAATCTTTGATTTTTTTCTTTATGGTTAGAAGTTAAGTTTGAACTTCTAGAAGTCATATTCTATTTCCAAGGGACATTGCATTTATCTCTTCAAGTAGCACTTTGATTAATGTTTTCAGAAAGAGTTGGTAATGTCCTATCCGTAGTTGGTATCTTCTCCAATTTCTTTTTTCCCTTTTTCTTTTCCAATTGGCTTCAGCATTTGCTGTCTCTTTCAACGAGTATTTTTTAGGCATTTTGCTATAGTTTAATGCCACTGGTAAGCAACTGGTGAGCTATCCGGATAATATGTAGGTATGATATTTACTTTTGGTTAACCTATCCTTAATTTGGTGTCCTTGGCAAAGACTAATCTAGATTTGCCTTCTTATTGGACTGCAACTCTTCAGCAAGATAATGCAAGTCATTGCCGTCAAAAACTTCTCTATGACAGTCTACCATTCTGTAGGCCTACAAAATCAACAGGACACAATAATAACTATGCTCCTAGAAAGGAAGAATATCGTTTTTGGTAAGTTGTAGAAGGACATGTGTAAAAAAGAAGTCCTTCTTGGAGTACAAACAGAGATGCAATAAGGAGAATAAAGCTGTCTTTTATTTTTATAAGTTCAATTTTTGAGGAGCATGAGGGGAAACGATATTTTTGTGGGCTTGGCATATACTAGCAAAAAAGAGTACACTGTTGTTTCCATCAGTGATACAAATTATTTGGAAAAAGGTGCTTATGATATTGTTCTAATACTTTGAAACACAACTGAATTGTATATTTGAAAACTCTAATAACGTCTGGTCTTAGTCTAGTCAAATTGACTCTTCCTAACAAAATAGGACATTCGAATGACACCAACATTCTATTGTTTCATTTTGAGCCTAAGTTGCCTACTTGCCCCCAAGTGTATAAGATCATCATGGTAGATTGCTTTCTGACTTACTAACTTTTAGTTGTTGTACATTGTACATTCAGGAGATGGACCTTGTCCAAATGAAACAAAGGGGAAAGAAAAGAATCAAGCGTGCCTTGATCACACCAGATTCCATGCTTCTATTTGTCATACGTGTTGGAGGGTAGGTTCCTAGTTTTGTTATCACAATTATATTCTTTTGGCGGGTGTGGCCTGCCTTTGGGTCCTAATATTTGTGATTCACCTCAGGAAAAGTGATATGCATCCAAAGACAAGGAAGCTTTTATACTCTTTAAGGCTGCGAAAAATCTTCAGTGGGGTGTTTGTAAAGGCAAATGCAAGAATAATGGAAATTCTGCAAAAGGTGGAGCCTTATGTCACATATGGGTATGTATAGTTATTTACATTCTTATTATTGCACTAGCATTCACTCAATGTCTCTCTACTGGATATCCTTGAATCACACAACTCTTGCACAGAGGGTTGACATTTTTAATATATTTTCCTAATTTCACCTTTCGTAACATTTACCACTTGATTATCTGCCTGCAGTGACCAAGTATGGAAAATTAGTAAGTCAAATACAGTTCCACAAAAATCTTCCTCTGTCTAGCTCACGCTTCTACTCAAATTAGAGCAGCCAAAGCAACCTTGTTTGGTTTTTACTGACTAGTTATTCAGCTCTCGTATAGCTGTTTACCCTATTTATCATTTTTCTATAGTGGTTTTCTTTATTAAAAGAGGTCAAAGTTCTATCTTCAGTTGCTCTCTTTGAGAGTCAAAGTTCTTCCTCCATCTAAAAGGGTATATCTGTTTTATTAGTCTGTTTGGTCAAGCTGGAAAAATCATCTTATTTTGAGAAGTATTTTTTTTCTTTAAAAATACTTTTGGCGAGAAGCAGTTTGTGTTTGACTAATTAATTTGAAAAACACTTCTAAACAACAATTAGTGTTTGGCCAAACTTTTAAAAAGTGCTGCTCGAAAGTTACTTTTTTCTGCTTCTGCTTCTCCTTAGAAGTACTTTTTTTCTCCTAAAAGCTTGGCCAAACACTTCAACTTTGGAAAATAAGTACTTTTCAACTTGGAGAAGCTTGTTTATATTTTTGTCTCTTTAACCTTGGCATATGTAATCAAACAACAGCCCCTCATTTGGAGGCTGGGTAATTTACTTTTTGTCCATCTCTGATTGAATGTTCTTACTTTCGTGCATCTTGAAAGCAATGACACAAACAAGAATTCTATCATGTATTATGTGACACCAGAAGTCACATTCATCTCCTCCTTTATGGATACGTGGAACTATTTTTTACTTCAGGTATTCCTTGTTTGGTGAGGATATTTAACACCGAATATAAATGAATTAGAAGCAGGAAATACTAATCCATGTACGTAACCGCATTAACAATTGATGTGCTTCTATTTTATCAAAACAACAATCAATGTGCTTCTTCATTTTTTTTACTTTGAAGATACCCCAATCTGAAGAGCGTGAAGGATCTGATTTATAAGAAAGGTACTGGAAAAATTGACCAGCAAAGGGTGCCTTTAACTAGCAATGACATCGTGGAACAGGTGCCTTTGTTTCCTTTTCTTCTTCTCATAACTACCATAGCAGTTGATCTCGTCACACTACGTTTTGTGGGCATCCCTGCATTGGTATCATGTGGTAACTCAACTACTTATTTTGGCAGACACTAGGTCAGCATAACATCATATGCTTAGAAGACGTCGTCAGCGAGATTGCTAATGTTGGTCCGCACTTCAAGGAGGTCACTAGCTTTCTATGCCCCTTTGCTCTCACCAAGCCAGAGAAAGCTTTGCAGGGTAAGAAGAGGCGATACAAGGATGGCGGCGATTCAGGAAATCGTGAGGATCACATCAATGAATTGATCTCTAAAATGAATTAGCATAGTCAGGTCCTAGTTTCCAGATCAAATTTTGTTGAGTGTTATCATTGCGGTTTTGGTGTGGGTTATTGTATGATGGAGCACCTAAATCGCTGCCACATGGCATAACAGCTGAAGAAATGAAATGTTCGGTGAGATTCTCGTTCATTTATCTCGTATAGTTGATTGTTGCTTTTATTTGTGCCTCGAAGCCATTAAAAGGATCTGATCTGCTTTTCATTTCTGGACGGAGTGTTTCGAAAACGCCAAAAATGTTATGGACTGGACGAGCAAATGGAGCTTGTAAACGCAAGCATAATAAACAAAACTGCCCTATCATTAAAGGAAATAGAAAAATAAAAATTTACAAATCATGGAAGACTTCACTTAGCACAGCCCAACAGACATCAATTATAGAAAGGGCCTATCAGTATCAACTTTAACCAGAAATAAGCAAGTTCAAGAACATATTGGTCTCGCACTTGGGGTAAAAATCAAAGGGGACAGATTACAAAAAATTTCCTAACCTTTTCTTTGACAGCACAAGCCAGCAACATCAGAATTTGTATTGGAATTTGAATGTCCTACTTCAAACATTATCATAGAAGATAGGCTGCGAGTAACGCATTAATAGCAACTCCTGATCGCACGCCTGACAATAGCTACAGGCTAATTTTTCATATACGAACAGATCTTAGTCTTGGAAGTAAAACAAAGATTTAACTAGGGGTGACAAACGGGCGGGTTTGGTTGAATTTTGACGGGTCAAGATGAGTTATGTGAATATCAACCCAACCCAAAGTGTACTTGGGCTAAGATGGGTTAAACAATGGGTCATAGCCTAACCCGTCCAACTTGACCCATGTTCTAGAACCATACTCATCTTGCAAAAGAAAAAGCATTTTACTTTAAAATGTGTAAGTTGAAAAATATTTTGGAGGGGGAGGTGGGATGGTGCAGAAAAACAAAAAAAATACAAAAAAAAAACTTTTTTTGAGGGTGTGAGTGTGTGAGTTTCATGAGTTGTATTTGGACTACTTAATGAGTCAGAATGGATTATAAAAAATAATGAGTTAACTTGGATTAAACCCAAATATACCCATGAGCTAAAATATTAGTAGCCTAACTCATTAATCTCTGAAAGGGTTGAATTGATTTGGGCTCAAATTGCCACCCCTGAATTTAACTATGTAAAAGGCAGGTAACTATATCAGCCTTATTCCTCAGAAAGTTCACACTTCAACTGACTTTCCCGTCAAGGCCCTGAGATGAGGACCGTCAGATGTTTCCACTGATTAAGGGAATATAAGGATATTTTTACTTGTAAGAAGCTATGAGATGAGAGAGACCCCGCATGTTTCACTTTCCAAGTCTTTGAGCAAAGTAAGGTCAGTATTATCCCCGAAGCGAGGCTCAAAATATGTTAGCGCTATACCTCGCTTAGCAGGCGTTTCAGTATTGTCATCAAAGCTCTAAGATATAATTTTCCTTACCAATGAGCGTAATCCTGAAGAGGCTACACTAAACAATTGATATTTCATTTATTTTAAATTTTCTTTAATTTCTTTGCCCATATATTTGATATTCATGCTTACAGATATTAGTCTTGGACTGTACATCATATTTGTAATTTTTCTCCATTTACGCCTTTATATACTAAAGCTCATTTATTTGCGCTTAAAACCTCAACAGATGTTACGCGCTTTGCCTTTGATAAGGCTGAGTAAGGTCATAACAATTACCAATGTTAAATTCAACTCCTGATCAGCTGCCAAACCTAGTCAGAACATTACTTACAACAAAAATGAACAGTAATAAACCTGTGACCATCTGCTGAAATGATGAAAAAGCCTACCATCATCAACTTAAAACAGAAATGAACAAGTTAAGAGTTCTTTAGTTTTACACTACGGCAGGCATATGCATATCATTTGCACCTCGTATAACAGAATATTTTCTCCTAATCACCTGATATTTTCCTCTTTCTTTCTTTTTTTTTTTTTTTTTTACATTCTCCTAATCACATGATCTGTCATCAAACATAAAGCAGCAGCATCTGCGCTGGAGTTTGTATATCCTGCTTCAAACACCAAAGAAGATAGTACCTAAGACTCATGGATTAGAAGTCCAAAGTAATTATCCGACAAATAAATGCCAAACAACATGTAACAACCAAGCCCGCTAGTGATATTGTCCGCTCTGGGCCTAGCCCCCATGGGTTTAAAACGCGTCACTGGTCTAAGACTTGTTAACTTGTATAACAAACATTCGTCTTGTGTTTTGCCGTCAGACACTGTCTAAAGTCTCTGAGGGTGTTACACAGCAAGTCTTCCTGGAACAAAAGGAGTAGTTCAAGCAAGAAAAGCAAGGGACACAAAATTCTCAAGCTGTCAAGCATAACTCAAGCGGCCATAAGAGAAAACCTGGTTCTCAAGATGCAACATGCCAAATGATGCTATTACTGTATAGACACACAAACCATGCTAAAATGCAACCACATTAAGTACAAGATGCTGAAACATGTAAGAGCAAGATTGGCTAACAGCAAGCCACAAGGGCAATACATGTAGTTTACCACGTTTGAGAAGGGTAAGAGATTCTCTAGATTGAATTACTTCATCCATTCATTTGAAAATGTGCCCCAAACAATTACCTAGACAGAACTATATATCCAGGTTATATGCAATACAACAAATATATTCCTCCAGCCTTATTTAGTCTAGGATTACCATGATATCAGGATAGATTATCTAATGTACATCCCACAGATGAAACCATTGCGCAGCAGTATAGACTAAATCCTGGAGAAAATGAATGACTTAACCATACAGTAAAAGCTTTAATGGGAGCAGCAACTGAAACAACAATCACACAAATGTAATATCCCAGAAATAGAGTGACCTGGATTGAGCCAAAAGAAGGGTGATATCATAAATGAAGAGCAAACTTTCTCATTAAAAGTTTACAGAGTAGTGTGGCATCAATAAGCACACACAAATACACTAAACATCTATTTTTTCTTTTTATGTTTTTTTTCACAATTTTTTTTTTCATTTTTTCTTTCTTCAATGGACATTCTGTCCATTCTCAACAACACCTAGACCATACAAGACACCGGCATACTTTTCCATTGATCCACTAAAGAAGTTTTCTTTCAACTTCCTAAAAGTACAAGCTGTAAGCAAGCTATCCGAACCGGCCTGATGGCAAACACCAACTCTCTCAACCTCCAAAAGCTCAGCAAGCTTGTTCAATCCACCATGAAGACTATTACAGAACTTCATCAAATGCTTAATATCGAAAACCACAGGAAAATACATGTTGATTAAGTTAAAGAAACCTGCTTGAGTATCAGGCAAATCCTGACAAGTCAAGATTTTCAACAAGTAGCCAAAATCATAACCACTATGAAATGTAACCCAATATACATTATCATTTAGCACAATCCCTGAAGACATTAAAAGTTCACCAAATCGCTTCGCATCGATACCCTTTTCGATATTCTTCTTGAAATCAATGCCACTCTGCCTCAACAGCTCAATTGAGTCATTAGCATAAACATCCTCATTTGGATTAAAATCACAGAAATTAAATTGCCAAATGCAGTTTTTATCAGTACCACACTTGGGTAAATTCCCATTTTCATCAGAGAATGTTAACCCCAACTGAATTAACTTCAACAAATCCACGTTATCCTTTAGGGTTTGGTAATGATAATCGTTGCTGTTCTTGAAATTCCCGACAGGTCGGAGAACAATTCCTGGAAACTCCGTATCCATTGCTATGTACGGATACTCATCGACGATTTCTCGGATTAAATCGAACTCTTGTTCCAGATTGTCACTCCATACTTCTCGAATGTGAACCGAATCGCTTTTGGGTAAAAGCGACATTTCCCAGAAAATTAATTTGTACCCAAATCACAAAAAAACAAAAAGGGTCTCTCAGATCTGCAAAGAAATTGGAAAAGTTACAAACTTTACCAACCAAAAGCTCTAAATCTAAATGAAAATAAAATATCCACAAAAAATAAAACAGAAACTAAAACAATTGATGTCGAATCTTACCTTGTAATACATAAAGATTTGAACTTTGTAACAATATATGAAGGGAAATGATGTGAGGCGGTGAATAGGGATAAGAATCCGAGATTTTTTAATATTTTCTTTTTGGGAGGAATAAGGTTCTTCTAGAGGGAGAAAGAGAGAAGATTGGGGCACGTGAGGTGGGGGGGTGGGGTAGGGCTGGCTGTCCACCTCCGTCACAGCTCCAAATCTCTGATTATAAAATTAGAGCTTTTTATAATGTTAATTGGTTTTGTTTTGTTTTGCATTTTTTTACTGCAAAAACAAAAGCTGATGCAGAAGACGACGAAGTAAATACCTTTTAAATTGGAAATATCTGGTTTTTCTCAAATACTATTTGGATTTTGGAGTGGTTATTGATTAATACAAAAATTGGAAATTGGGGACTGGTTAGTATAAAATATTTATATATATAATAAGAATAATAATGGGGGACCACCTTTTTGTTGGGTGGTGTTTAATGAAAAATTGGGGTTTTCTCAAATGAAAGATTTTTCTTTTTCTTCTTTCGTCTCTTTTCGGGCTGGAGTAGTTTTCTTTTTCTTTTTTTTTTGGTTGATGAATGTGAAAAAATGATTTTTATAGGTGAAAGCGGGCAAAAGGATTGAAATGTGCGTTTTACTATAAATAAAGGCACATCCTAATAACCGCAAAATAGATAGAACTTTAAATATGGTGCGAGTCTGTCAGAGCTTTTACAGCGGCTATATTTGGTGCTATAATCATCATATTCGATTTGATAATAAATTATACGCCTTACGTTCACTTTTACTTGTCAAATATTTTTTTTTAAAATATATTTTTACTTGTCACTTTTTGTATATTAAGAAAAAAATATTATTTTCCTGTTTTGCGCTTAACACTAATTACTCATTTCAAAATTATTTTCAAATCCATTAAGACTATACATTAATTAATATGGGTATCATGAATAATGATACACTTTATTTATTATTTTTTATGGGGTGTGCAAAATCAATAATAGACAATATAATTATATACGGTCAAAATCTGGTACGACCAATTTCGAAGTATGACATCAAGGAGGAATCTAAGGAACAATTCGAAGGGAGTTTATCGAGTGGCAACATCGAGGGGTCGGCATACATCGGAGCAAGACAAGAGGCAAGACCCGGCGGAGGAAAGATTGGGGATTCCCGAGGATACATGACTAAGGCTGACAAGCGCCTGCAAAAATAGTACAAGTCTATGTTAGATCAATAAAACCACGCTAGCTGTCCCCTCTTGTAATAAATGCTAGCGTACTATGCTAAGCTTTCCCCTCATATATAAAGGGAACCCTTGTCATTTCTTAAACATGACATTATTCAATACAAGGAACAATAACATTCTCTGTTTCATTACTCAAACATTCCTTATTTCTCTCTGTTAGCTCATTTACTTACATTTATTGCTTTTCATTCATTGTTCTTCATTTATAGCTCATTATTGATAAAAAAAATAGCATACTTTGAAACCTATAAAGCTGTTATAGCTCCATCGACCGCCCGACGGTAGCCCCGAACCTCGATCTCAAGGACCCCCCCCAGGCCAGCATCGAACATCCGATTCGAGGCTTCCCGGTTTGCTAATCTTCGATTTCATACCACCTTTACTCTACTTGATTCAATCACACTTAGCACCAACGGCTTAACAACTAGCATTAAAATAGATCGCATATTTTTAGAATCACATAATCAAATATAATTGTAATTATCATTTTCAAGGTAAACAGTTTGACGCCCACCGTAGGGCTAAAAATAACACTGATTGTTTTAGTGCTGGTTCACTGAAAAAACGCAAGTTATTTTTCACACCTTTTCTTACCCAAGAATCTTTGATTTCAGGTCAGAATGTAAAATCTCGCAAATACATACGAAAGTAGCAGCTCTAAGGACTTTGGGGAGAACGGTATAACCATCCCGAATATTGGTGTACTGTTGCAAGACCACGACAACACATTGGAGCTAACCCATGTGGATACATACTCGAGCAGCGCCCAACACGACGATATCGGTTCCCACTCTGGCAGGAATGCACAACGGGAGGATCGCCCCGAAGCACGTTTTGACTATCACGTGAAGGGAAGAAGGAGCCAGCCTCCATATGATCTTGGAATGTTATAGGCACAACAAACGGTTATTCCTCAGCTGCAAAATCATCAAAAGATTCCGAGCGCGGTGGTATCAGGGGCGACCCCTCGAAATTGGCGATTGCCAGAAAGGTCTGGTGATAATACGTCAACAATCAACCTTCCTGTTATGAAGACACTCGAGGGCCTCGTAAAGAGGATAGAATCAAGGTTCCCGGAGAAAGATCCGAGGTCAAGCAGGGTAAGATATCAACCTTATGTCAAGAATCGGAAGGCCGCCATGAGAAGCGACACGCCCCAAATCAATGGAAGGGCGGACCGAGGCCGAACCCCCCAGGATTAGTGAACAAAGCTAGAACCAACAGATACCCGAAGCCAGCGAAAGTGCCATCATCGCCCGAATACAACTTCGGCACTAGCGCTACAGATATTATAGCGGTTATGGGTGGAATCAGGGACACAAGATGGCCGAGGCCTATATTGTCAGACCCTTCCCGAAGAAACCCTAATTTGGTGTGCGAATTCCATGGTGCGCACGACCACATGACTGAAGACTGCAGGCAGCTCCGGGAGGAAGCAACCCGACTAATCAGCAAACGATACCTTCGAGAATTTGTTGGCAGTCGAGCCATAAAACACACCCAGGGAAGAAGAGCATCTTGAAGGAGCGAAACGGGGAAACCACAACACGTCGACCGCGCAACCATCGACGAGACCGATGTTTCTCCGAGGACCCGTGGCCAAGCAAATGAAAATATCCACAGTAACAACGGGATTAGTTCGGGACCAAAGAACGTGGCAAGGTAAGAAAACCACGGTCTGGGGTATAGCGGGCGTTCATCCGAGAACGAGGTACGCAATTCCTTAGCTACTAGAAGCCAGATATCCCCTTCCGGGAAAAAAAAATTCCACGCCAGTCGGTACGTCCCGAAAAACTAAACTTCCTTTCTTATGAAATTGTATTCGCACTTTAGCAATATGTTTACTTCAATATCCGGGCCAGAGTTATCGGGTCATCTGGCCAGCTGGGCTATCCGACTTGATGAACATATTATCGAGTCGTCGGCCCGAGGGGGATACTGAAGTCCCGAAGTCGGGCATGTTTTGTTGCCGACTTATGCATGCCCCGAGTTGGGGGACGAACCTATGGTAAAAACGGTCATACTCTCGGGGATACAAACCCCGCCAAGGGGCTTCGAACGAAAATGAGGTCGATCTTGGCATAATTCCGAGACCGCCTGCAGGTGGCGTAATCGGACAACCTGCAAAAACCGTAAAACTGATTAACGATGAAGCCGAGTATAAGGTTGTAACTGCAAGTTTGAAATCGACCGAAGGCCAGGAGTCGAAGTCAACCAGAATGAGTATGGCTCTCTCCCTACGGCAGGTTGGGTGAGGGAGAGCTTCGAAAAGGCGGAGCGCGAAGGTGCTCGAACGTGATTCAAATCGCGCCATCGCTTCACATGGAGTAAACCCTGGCGTAGAAATCAAAGCGGCAGGACCGAATGACGATCGCAACGGTCCAATCGCCGTGACCATTCATGAAATGGAAGGCGGATGTCATCGGGCCTCTACTAACAACGCCAGGAAAAAGCTAAACTCGCTATATTTTACGACTAACCATTTCTCAAAGTAGGAAGAAGCAAAGGCCCTCGAAAAGACAATAAGTCGGTAACTCGGCGCGGGACCGTATCCGGCTTCGGCTCCCTAAAGGACTAGCTCGCATGATCCTACGAACAATGAGGAGCAGTCAATCGGAAGCAGGGTCTCCCGAAGATCACAAAACTCGGAAAGCCCAACCACCTCCCCACCGCCCTCGTACTGGCAATCCGACTGAATCCAAGAGCCGGACCGACATCCAAAATTTGAAGAGGGAGTCAGAAAACACAAAAGGAAGACGAGGGGGAACACCACACTAAAAAGTCCTACGGACATATCGCACAACTCTAAAATCCAAGCATAGAAAAAGCGTCGTCCTTTCTGGCGGCTGAGTCCTAGCTCTTGACATCAGCCGAAGAAGTAAAGACAAATTCTAGAATCCGGTATGCCACTGAGAGTTCAAGCGACAAAGCCGTAGCTAGAGCCCTCGGGTCAGTAGATAAAAAACAATAAGCCTCGTGTTCAAACGGCCGACCAAGGACGAAATCCACTCACCGACATTTCGAAGTCGAGGACTTGATCGTAAGAAATGCCGACCCGAAATATCTGAAGCCCTAAATGATACAGGATCAAGCCAAGCTCGAACTGGGAAGGGCCGTACCGCGCCCTCGGTGAAGTCGGTAAGAAATCATACGGGATCGGCATCACAGCAGGCGAGCAACCTCCAAATGACTTGAACACATCCATACTCAAGCACTACCGCTGCTAAGGTAAAACCATACTTCCGTCTTCATTCATTTATTCTGAACTAACTTCTATAGATGCCTGACGGAAAACATCAAAACGCCCGTCAACTCCGAAAAACCCCTGGGATACAATATCGTACATTGCACTCTTTTCCTTCGATCGGGTTTTATCGCTAAAAAAGGTTTTACCGACAAGGTTTTTAACGAGGCAAAATTTATGCGCTATCCAAGAAAAGCCCAACCAAGTATCCAAGGCTCCTCTCCAATCAGCCTCGAATGGTGGGAAGCATACCACCCCCCAAGAGAAACTACATAAGAAAGTCTCGATAGGAGAATGATGTAATGGGCCAAACGGTCAAGAGAACCGTGCCGGCATATGATGATAAAGCCCTCAACACTGAACAATATGTACACATATACCGAATAATCAAAAGAAGCATCTTTTATACAAGCTTCGCGCCTTCAAAAAGATATCTCGTCGCTAACAATGGTTCCAGAGCCATGGAATTCCCGAGCACTTGGGGACTGGCACAAAAACACAAATGAGGCAGTAAAGTCCTGAATGGGTAACCCCGAACCCAAAAGTAATTCGAAGGCAGTTCCAAAATCGCAAGTCCTGAGGACGTAGTCAAAATTGTAAGTCCTACGGGCATGACCTAGATTGCAAAGCCCTGAGCGGGCATATCTAAATAACTAGGCCCAATCTCGATTTCTAAGCCAAGGCTATATGTTCGAACTTGTAAGACCGCTAAAAGGCATACCTTCTAATATAGATGCCAAGGATACGATATTCAGGGGCTAATGGCTCCGGCCAAACAAGACGACTCCGATCGATAGGCTCCAGCCCAACAAATGCGATTCGGGGACGCCCACTATCGCCATGAAATCAAATCCTTCGAAAACATTTCTAAAAGAATCGGTTAAAGTCATGTTACCTTTAGTGTAAGCAAGAAAGAGCTTCGAACATTTCCATGTCGGATCGTAAAAGAGAGCTTCAAACAATTTCATGTAGGCTCGTAAGAAAGAGCTTCGAACATTTTCATGTCGGCTCGTAGGGAAAAACCTTCCAAGGTGCCCACCCGTCGTCACATAATGATTCACAATCGAGGTTCTTACCAAACCGTCGAAGAATCGGAAGAATGCAAACATATCAAAAAGCTTTAACGAGGGAAAATATATCCATGCTAAAGGTCATATTGACCCGATGTGTAAGAGCCTCGAAGCTAGCTTAAAAAGCCTCGGGGCTAATTCAAAACCTAAAGGGTCGATGAGCTCGAGCCGTAACCCGGATCGTGGACTGAGCCCGAAATGGTTAACTAAAATTGCATAAGAGCCTTGAAGTCTACTTAAAAAGCCTCCGGGCTAATTCAAAACCTAAAGGGTCGATGAGCTC
Organism: Nicotiana undulata; assembly: GCA_005239495.1. NCBI lineage: Eukaryota > Viridiplantae > Streptophyta > Magnoliopsida > Solanales > Solanaceae > Nicotiana > Nicotiana undulata. Next base: position 44,904 of record ML278101.1, read on the forward strand.
GAGCCGTAACCCGGCTCGAGGACTGAGCCCGAAATGGTTAACTAAAATTGCGTAAGAGCCTTGAAGCCAGCTTAAAGAGCCCCAGGGCTAATTCAAAACCTAAAGGGTCGACGAGCCCGAGTCTTAATTCGACTCGAGAATCGAGCCCGAAAAAATGAACAAAAATGCCTAAGGGCAAGCACACAAAAGCCTTCGGGACGACGTCGGAAAGCCTACGGGCCAGTCGAAGGTCACACCAACCCCACATTTGAAAGCGTAAACGCCAGCCTAGAAGAGCCTCAGGGCTGATTCAAAAGACCTAGAGGTCGGAGAACACTATCCAAGACCCGATTCGGGGACTAAAACCCAAGGGGTCGAGCCCCTTGGCCATGACAATCTATTGAGCATTGCAATCTAATGGGAAAAGCAAAAGCGAAAACAACATATGACGGGAAGTGAAAGGCTTCTTATATATACGGAAAGATCAAAGAAGCATATTTACAGGACTCATGTCCTAACCCTAATCTACCACCGGAGTTGTGTCTTCGACAGCCCCTTGGGGGGTCAATCCCTAAGTGATTCCAGTTGCAGCCTCAGGATCTCCAACAACCTCTCTCCTCTCGGGGTCTTCGCCTTCATCGCCATCATCTTCTGAGTCGTCGCTTGATTCACCCTTACGAATATCCTCGAGGGTATGCCTCCGATATTTCAAACGAGCATGCCTCACAACTAGGACCAGTTGCAAGTCATCCTCTTCAGACACCGCCTTAGCATGAGCATTAGCTGCAACATCGTCCTCTTTATACGAGGAAACAAGCACCTCGACTTCAGTCCTGGTTTTGGATAAAGCGGTGGTCGATTCGGCGAGGCGATCTTTGTATATATCACACTCCGCCCTTGCGTCATAAAGTTGATGCTAGACCAAAGTCACCCTTCCCTAGAGAGCGCCTCTCTCGGTAGTCATCTCACTCACGTGTCGTTTGAGTTTGAGAATCTCGGCACCCTGGAGTCGGATTTCCTCCTTCATCTGAGCACTTTTCTTTTAAAATTGCAAAAAAATAGCCCGAGATGGGTCACGACATCATAGTAAAGTAAACGCACGGACAGAAACAAAAAGAATTTATGTTACCTGCTCGACGAGGCAAGTCTTCTCTCTGGATGCCACCTCCAAACAAGCCTGAAGATTGCGGAGCTCCTCTTCTTTCTCACTGAAGCGACCTCTGAACTCGTTAGCCTCAAAAGAAATATTCCTTCACTCACTCTCATAGAAAGACGACTCGGCTTGAAACTTGACAAAGGTCTGATTATAAAACACCTTGGCCTGAAATCACGGGTGAAACAAGATAAGGAAGATGAGGATCGAACTACCCAGTAAAAACTTGCAAAAAGCTACCTGTTGGCAAAGTCTATCAAACTCGCTGAAGACGAATGAGGCGTTAGGTTCGGGATTCCATTCAGTCGCAACGTACAGCCCTCGAAACACGTCTCTGCTTTTAGCAGACGCCCCCACATCAGGGAACTCCTTATTTCGAGCATCCTGTGATTGGTCCGAAGAAAAAGACGATTTTGAGGGGAGGCGTTCACATCAATGACCTCAGATAGAACAATCGGGGCCTTCCCCCGTCTTTGAGGAACCTCAGGACAAAGCGCTTCCGGCCCTACAACCAAGTGCGCATCTGCTCGGGGAGAATCCTGGCTGGCATCCGGCCCGAGAATTTTGTCCGATTTATCCCCGACAAGCTCCTCAACTTCAGATTGAGTAGCGTTCGAGTCAAAATCCGATCTGGATATCTTCAGTTCATTGGCCGTCAGCTCAACAAGACGCGGGGCAACCATGTTTTCTCTTTCCCCGAGCGCCACCTCAGGACCAGCTCCTTTCCCGCCGCCGATTCAGGGGCTCTCATAGACCTCGGAGGTCGGGTTCATCGAGTCAACTAAGGATCCCTTCATTTTGGCCTTATTTGGTTCCGACGACTCGGCCGATGATTTCTTCCTTCTCTTATTTTCTTTAGCAGGTTTCGGGGTACCCACTTCCTCAAGCGGCGCTTCTCTCATCATGAAGGTTTCTCCTAGGCATGTACAGATGTAATGCATAATCACCGGATGTGTGGATTTGGTCAGCGATGCCCTTTCGGGAAAACACAATTACAGCAAGGGAAAGGGCTTACCGTGATTCTTCGCCTCCCATCGACCCACTGACAGATCGCGCCACACGCGCTCAGCATATGGGCAAACCAGATCTAGCCGGCAGATTCAGTCCGAGAGACTTTTGACCAAGCCGGGGTACACAGTAATGGCTGCAACAACGACATAAGGCATTTCATAAGACAACTAAGCCACAGGAAAAGGAAAAGCGTTCGACGAATATATGCACTTACGTTTCATATTCCACCTCTCGGGGAACGACATCCTTTCCGCTGGAATCAGGTCTGCAGTCCTGATTCGGACAAAGCGACTCATCCACCCTCTGTCTCTAACTTCATCAGTGCAGTCAAAAAAGTCTCTCGAGGCCCGACGTTGAAGTTTGACTAAGCCACCACGATAAAGTCGGTGACTATACATTCTAATCAAATGGTCAAGGGTAAAAGGCATTCTCTCGACCGTGTTCGCGAGGCACCATCATATATACAGTGCACCAAAACGACGGATGTATCTGACCAAGGGTCACTTGGTACCATTCGCAGAAGTCAAGAATAACAGGGTCTATTGGGGGTGACGATGGCCCCACCGGACCAAGGGTAAATGGGTAAGTATACATACTGAGGAAGCCAACCTCGTACGTGGTAATATCTTCCTCCCAGAAGGGGATCTTCACCAGCACTGAACGCCCCCACCTGCAGTCTATTTTTACCTTCTCGGTATCTGAGATCAAGCTGATGTACCGGGACATGGGCTTGCATCGCCTTGGCCTCGAAGAGGGTTTGTCGATCTTAAAATCGGAAGATATCACCCGGGGATGCAATCCTCAAGATGAGGGGATTCTGTCGCCTTCTCCTGTAGTGGTCGTGAAGGGGAGGAAGGTTTGTCAGTCTGAGAAACACTGGAGGAAGTCTTCGCCATTTCTTTCCCTCTAGGAATCGCGAGAAAGAAGGAAGATTCGATCGGAAGAGAAATATCCGAAAGGGATACCTCTCAAAAACTTGGAAGCACGATAAGAGAGAAGAAGTAGGGGGAGGCGTATTTATAGAGGGTCACCATGTACGTTATAGAAAGCCAAAGGGCGGTTAATTGCTATCATCAATGCAGAAACTTCCCTGTAGCTGTACGGACACGACCTTATGAGTTCCCCTCTCACTCGTCAGTCGCACTATTTGGCACGGGTGACGCATTAATAGCATTAATGAATTCAAGACGTTTTTTGTCCATTCATTCCAAGAAACGCGGGGACTATCTGTATACGGTCAAAATCTGGTACGACCGATTTCGAAGTATGACATCGAGGATGGATCCGAGGAACAATTTCGAAGGGAGTTTATCGGGTGGCAACATCGAGGGGTCGACATACATCGAAGCAAGACAAAAGGAAAGACCCAGCGGAGGAAAGATCGGGGATTCCCGAGGATAGATGACTAGGGCTGACAAGCGCCTGCAAAAATAGTACAAGTCTATGTTAGATCAATAAATGATCACGCTAGTTGTCCCCCTCTTGTAATAAATGCTAACGTACAATGTTAAGCTTTCCCCTCATATATAAAGGGGACCCTTGTCATTTCTTAAACATGACATTATTCAATACAAGGAACAATAACATTCTCTGCTTCATTACTCAAACATTCCTTATTTCTCTCTGTTAGCTCATTTACTTACATTTATTGCTTTTCATTAATTGTTCTTCATGTATAGCTCATTATTGATAAAAAATAGCATACTTCGAAACCTATAAAGCTGTTATAACTCCATCGACCGCCTGACGGTAGCCCCGAACCTCTATCTCAGGGACCCCCCGAGGCCAGCATCGAATATCCGATTCGAGGCTTCCCGGTTTGCTAATCTTCGATTTCATACCACCTTTACTCTACTTGCTTCAATCACACATAGCATCAACGGCTTAAAAACTAGCATTAAAATAGATCGCATATTTTTAGAACCACATAATCAAATATAATTGTAATTACCATTTTCAAGCTAAACAATACTACATCTTTAACGACATATAACCGCGGATCTTAAAATCTCATAAATCATTGACCAAAAAACTTTTGCTTTGTAAAGAACAAGTTTAGATTGATTAAAAGATTGAATAGGTAAGATACCGACATGAAAAGAGTCAGCATTTTTTGAATATTATTAATTTTAGGATTTTAAATACCTATCAATGTACTAAAATAAAGAAACATTATTAGTCAGGACTCAAGATTCATATCGCCTATCTCAATTTATTTGATAAAGTGTGGTTATTGTTATATCTACCTATCAATACATGTGGTCGTTAATAATTAATGAGTTAAACACATTTACAAGAGGAGGGTTGAATCAAGTGGAGTGTCGTGGTTTATACATACTGTCGGTTAACAACAATAACAATAATAAATTTAATATAATTTTACAAGTGCAGTTTGAAAAACATAATATGCACACAACGTTACTCCTATACTTAAAGATAGAAATACTATTTTCGATAAACTTTCGGCTCAGAGAAAAAATTCTATTTAATTCTAAGAAGATTTTGGCAATAGCTTCTGATTTATAAAAGTAACGTTACTATATTCTTCAATTAATAGTCGTTTGGCCAAGCTTCAAAAATCAGCTTATTTTGAGAAGTGATTTTTCTCAAAAGTACTTTTGGTGAGAATCAATTTGTGTTTAACTAATTAATTTGAAAAACATTTGAGCAGTAATTAGTGTTTGACTAAGCTTTTAAAAATAATTTCTAAGTGTATTTTTATAAAAAATGCGTTTCAAAAAAGTGATTTTGTAAAGAAGCTGTTTTTTTCTGCTTTTTCAAAATTACTTATACTTAAAAACACTTTTTTTCCCTTCCAAAAGCCCATCTAAACAGTTCAACTTTGAAAAAAAGTAAACTTTTTTGAAAAAAAATACTTCTGATTTTTGGAGAAACTTGGTCAAACAAGCTATAAAACCAAAATCTACGCTGCTATTAAATTTCTATGGGCTTTTTTTCACTTTTAACTCGTGCCAAAATATATTTATATTTGGTTACTGAAAAAATGTATAATTTTTATATATAACATACCCCATTGACATATTTTTTGAGGGGGAAGTGCACAGTTAGCCACTAATAACATATGTAATTATTTTTAAGCCACTATTTAAAATGTCTTTAGTCTTTAGCCACTGCTTTAATAAACTTTAACTGCCTGGACGAAAATACTCTTCTGCTCATGTCCTTAACTTTTGAACTAAACTTCAAGACTTCAGGACTACATGTCCTTAACTTTTGAACTCGTAAGTCGAAGTTAAGGACCTATTGTCCTTAACTTTTGAACTCGTAAGTCGAAGTTAAGGACCTATTGTCCTTAACTTTTGAACTCGTAAGTCGAAGTTAAGGACCTATTGTCCTTAACTTTTGAACTCGTAAGTCGAAGTTAAGGACCTATTGTCCTTAACTTTTGAACTCGTAAGTCGAAGTTAAGGACCTATTGTCCTTAACTTTTGAACTCGTAAGTCGAAGTTAAGGACCTATTGTCCTTAACTTTTGAACTCGTAAGTCGAAGTTAAGGACCTATTGTCCTTAACTTTTGAACTCGTAAGTCGAAGTTAAGGACCTATTGTCCTTAACTTTTGAACTCGTAAGTCGAAGTTAAGGACCTATTGTCCTTAACTTTTGAACTCGTAAGTCGAAGTTAAGGACCTATTGTCCTTAACTTTTGAACTCGTAAGTCGAAGTTAAGGACCTATTGTCCTTAACTTTTGAACTCGTAAGTCGAAGTTAAGGACCTATTGTCCTTAACTTTTGAACTCGTAAGTCGAAGTTAAGGACCTATTGTCCTTAACTTTTGAACTCGTAAGTCGAAGTTAAGGACCTATTGTCCTTAACTTTTGATCTTGTAACTGTAAGATAAGGACTGCATGTCCTTAACTTTTGAACTTGTAAGTCTAAGTTCAGGACCTATTGTCCTTAATTTTTGAGCATGTTAGTCTAAGTTCATGACCTATTGTCCTTAACTTTTGAGCTTGTCAGTCTAAGTTTATGACCTATTGTCCTTAAGTTTTGAACTTGTAACTATAAGTTTAGGACCTATTGTCTAAAACTTACTCCTTGATTTCCTTCTTCTTTATAATTTTTTTATGATGCCTAACCAAAAGGCTAATCTTCATAACACAAATAAAATTGATGATAACAAAGAGAAATTTAAAGAACATAAATTCTCTCATTCTAGCAATCGAAGGGGCTAAGAAACTTCAGTTGGCTAAATACCGTGCAATAACAATTTTGAAAGACTAAGGTCAAGCCAACTAGTAGGAGCATTAAAGAAGTAAAAGAGATTAACAGAAACGAATAGACGACGCAACAATTTCGAATCTAATTAATCACCCATATTAAAGAGGATAGTGTATCGCCGCCAAGTCTAGCTCCGCTACCCAGTTTTTCCAACCTACTGTATTTCTGTTTGGAAAGGAAAGGGTAATTAAGTCTTTTCATATTAATTTTAATAGACTAGTGGCTACTTTTGCTCAGCATTAAAAATACTGGATAAAAAGTAAATACCACTTTAATAAGTGGCTACCCCACGCAATTTTTACATTTTTTGAGCTATTATATTGAACTTTTATTTTCATAATAAAGAGTAAAAGCCCAAAGGAGAAATTTTGAAGAGGATTTATCAGGCGCGCCAGTACACTTACCAGATGGTGGTTACTTTTCCAATATTAGACCTACAGTCCCACAACCATGACAGCACTACTCATTCATGTTCCCAAAAACATCTAAAGTATTGTTTGGATGGTTGTTTTCGGTTGTATTTTATTGTATTATTATCCTAGATACAATATTTATTTTGATTGTTAATATAAAACTGATTGTATTATATTGTCAAATTCATTGTTCCGGAATAATGAAAACCTCTATTTTATGAAACAACTAAATCGGTATGGTGGGATTGTTCCGTATTTTTCTTTCCAATTACGCCCATACTTATTGTTCTATATTTCAATTTTACCCTTTACCCTATTATTCATATTATAATCATCAAACTAATAAGTACTTTGTCCCATCTTCTTTTTGCCGTGACTACTCAATGACTATTGAACGACGCACTTCCAGGGAAATCAACTACGTCTTTCCAAGTTCAGGTTAGTCTTCAATATCTTTTCTAAAATTCTAATATAATTTCTGTAGTGAAATTTTAATATAGTTTCTAAATATCTATTCAATTTTCTTATGCTTAATCAAGATTCGTACTGTGTCTTCTTCATAACTTATTAATAACACTTTTTTTCAAACAATAAGTTAGTTTTTCATCTCTTTTCTTGTCTATTTTCCCTGGTTAGTTCATTCATGATCTTTGCAAACTATATGTTCTGGTGATATAATTTATCAAGTTAATATCATGGTTTAAAGTAGAGCGTATTTCTTTGCAAACATGCAGACTTGTGTCGCACACTGATTGAGTGTCCATTGGAAGACCGCAAATTTCTTTTACCGACCTTGATGTCGTCACCTGGCAATTGAGTTAGATTAATGTTATTTATGCTTTAGCTATTGAGGATTTTATAGACTTTGATTAGATCAATATGAATTTTATATGTCATGTTGCTAGAAAAATTTATTATATCACTTTAAGTTATGGATTATTTGCCACATTAAAGGTCAGGAACTCAAGGTCCGTTGTCTACTCTATTTTGATAGGGCTGTGAATTATTTGTTTGTTTGTATGAAATCGATTTGGGGCTTTCGCTGTTATAGTAGAATGATGATTCCCTGTGAGAAAGATGCGGAGGTCAAATGAATAAATTATTTTTATAAGTAATTCTTAATAAGCATCGTACTTAAAATAATTGAGGGTATTTTAGTAAATTGAGTAGTACACTACAGTACAATACAATCAAACTAAATAATAAAAATATTATTTAACAATATCAAATGATAGAATCTATGCAAACGTTGTATCCACCAAAACAATACGATACATTATAAAACGACGCGAACAGTGATGCGAACAGAGTGTAAAGGATAAATATGTCAATTCCTCTCATCATAAATATACAGTAGCTTTCTGACTCAGTGATCTCTCACTTCAACTGTTCAACAGCTAAGTTGAAACTCCCAATTTGCATTGCCACGTTGAGTTCCAACACCATTACATTGAACTAATAAGCACAGGGGAAAAAGTAGTTAAAAAATCACGGATTTCAACCCCAAATTAGGCAAAAAAACACAAAAAACCAAGAAAGAATCCGGTAAAAATTAGCCTTTGCATGCTTGCCATTTTCCCTCTTCACTCTTTTCTTACATCACCAGCATTAAAGTTATAATCTTTCAATTTGCTATACTATTTCCATTGGAGTGTTCTTTTGGGTTCTTGATTCTTGAGACCGAATACTGCTGCTGGGAATGGCAGCCTCTTCTTGTTCCTGTACTGCTTCCGAAAAAGAGGTGGAAGACAAGCTCACAGCTTATGGGACGAAGCTAATGAATCCTCCCTCTTCCATTCATGATCTCCACAACTTTCTCCATGTAAAAGATCAAATTTTTATTTGTTTTTATGCCCCCTATACATATAAAGGGATAGTTTTTTCTGTGTGATATATTGCTGTTTGCAGTGCTAGCTTCTCAATTTTGTTAATGGAAACATTTTTTAGAGGCAATCGTTACCTGTCAATTTGATAGATGTTGAAGCATTAGTTTAATTTCTAGCAGGATGGTTCTTTAGCTCTAAATGGACATTTTCTGCTTTTTAATGTTGAATGAGATGGAATTGAATCAGCACTGAGGTGGAAAAGGGAATTCCAGTTTTAGTGTAATAAATTTGATTAAAAATAGAAGTTATCTATTATTGCTATATATATACAAGGACAACATAGCCCGTGTAGTCCCACAAGTGGGGTCCGGGAAGGTTAGAGTTTACGCACTGCCTCTATATCTGCAATTTATGGTTTACTGTGTATAAACTACAACTGTAATTCACAGCTTAATGTGTGTATTATTTTCTGGAAGTTGGTTTGCTCATATTTTAATATGTTATGGCATTGCAAGCTAACTCCTCTATTTTCCTCCTTTTTCTTGGGGTCAGAGAGTTGAATCCTTACTGATAATGGTAGGTCAATGCCCTTCTGATTCAATGAAAAGTGCACTTCAACCTGTAATGAATGCACTAATCGAGAAAGAGCTTTTGAGGCATAACAACGAAGATGTCAAAGTTTTAGTTATTTGTTGTATCACTGAGCTTTTCAGAATAACTGCCCCGCGTCACCCTTATGATGATGATAGACAAATGGAGGTATAAATATACCATTCTAGTTTGTCCTCTAATTTCTACAGTATGTTCACTTTTAACCTGATCAATTTGTTTGTCTCAAACTTATACAGCCATTTACATTTTCTTTTCGCATGCATGTATTCACAAATCTCAGGAAATTCTTCAGCATACTGTAATGGCATTGAAAAAGTTGTCTGATGTTTCCGGCTGCAGTTACTATAAGGTGGTCCAAATTCTTGAAACTGTTGCTAAAGTAAGGGCCTTCGTGATGTTGTTGGACTTTGAATGTGACACCTTAGTTATTGAGATATTCAAACTTTTCCTCGGGATTATCAGGTATTCCGTCATAGTTCTCTTTCTCATGGCTATTATCATCAGTGCTTTCAGCCTCTCTCTCATTCTTCAATGTTATGTAGAGGTCTGGTTCATTTCTTTCTGGCAATGAAGTCAGCCACCTTCAGATAAAATTTGCGTGAAATATAAATTTCATTAGGATGTTGCAGTGTAACTGCCTAGCCATTGAGATGAACCTATAGCTGTTGATTAATATTTTTATGACCTTCGTCCTTCGCAATATATTTTTATGGTCGTTGTTTCTCGTCTATATATAAGCCAAGTAGCATACAATGTTCTTTTGGCACTTACTAGCTAAAAAGAAGTGGTAAGCTGAAATTCCCTTATGCCTTGAAATTCTGCTCAACCATAAGTGCTATTCAATTTCTTGCATATATTCCATTTGAACCACACCTAAGCATGTAGGAGACTGTTGATGTTGCAAATAATACCAAAGTTGACGAGCATAAGGTTATTCCGGAGATAATATTTCTCTGGTCGTTGCTTACTAAGATAATATTTATGTTATATATTCTATCTAGGCCCTACCATCCTCATAATGTATTCACTAAGATGGAGGAAATCATGACTCAGCTCATAGAAGACAGTGATGAACTCTCAGTAGAGCTTCTACGGCCAATTCTTGATAGTGTCAAAAAGGAAAATCAGGCAATAAACCTTCTTCCATGAACCTTTTGTTTAGAATATTTCTTATGGAATCTTTTTAATCCAATATTTTGTTTTATCCAGATTGCTTCACCTGTTTCATCAAAATTGGGGGAGAAAGTCCTAGAAAAGTGTGCTGCCATTGTTAAACCTTATCTTGCCGAAGCCCTAAAGTCGATGAGCTTAAATCCTGATGATTGTGCTAAAATTGTTGACTCAATATGCAATGAAATGCCAAAAGGAGAACAAATGGTAAATTGTATTCATAACTATCTCGTCTACACCTAAAACAAGGGCTGCTTGCTTCTCTTGAAAGAAATATTTATTGATATGATGCTTTCTTTATTGTTGATACTTCACTTCATTGTGTATGCATCTAAGCATTCATTTATACATACAAGTGGAGAATAGACATTGTGATAGACTTTCCCTTCTTTCTTGTTCGGGATGGTGTAACTTCACGTTTCCTTATTAAACCAGCCTCCCTGTCTCATTCTTGCTGTTTTTGCTCTAAATAAATGCCAACCACATCTTTAGTTCATTATTTCTTAAAGATATATTGTTATCTTTCTTAGGCTTAAGCCTACTGCAGTATAATTAGCACAGTAAAGGTTTCCACTGACATTGCATAGAAAATGGTCTAATTGTATGCAGTTAGATTTGAAAAGTATGTGACATAATAAAGAAAGATATCAAACTTCAAATCACTAAGGAGGAAACATCAAGGTCTGCCTTTTATTTCCTTTTGTTTTGTTTTGTGGGAGGATTGAAAACAAGAGTTGAGAAAGGGATGGCTAATGGTGTGCGGCACACGTGTCCCCCTTAACTGGTTGGATTTTCTGATGATATGACTTAAGATATTTATAACACGGCAAGATACAGCTAATGGAAGTTTATAGCATGTCCACATGTCTAACTCCTTGTTCTCCTCAAGGATTTAGGTCTTTTCGTACTGCCAGAAATATGGGATTCTCATATCATGCAAATCTTCTAACTTAACCTCTTTAGTTGCAGTTAGAGAAATAGTACTTAAATCCTTTATACGCCCTGGAGGCACTGGTGTTTCAGAGCTGTCATTGTCATGACAATAGAAACATACAGTTTTTAACGAAATTTTCTCCTTTCCAGAATCTGGCCAGTTATCCTTATTGTAAACATACATCACTTAGAAGAATAATTAGATCCAACACTAGAATAACTCGACTCAACTTGCTCTAGAATACTCTAGTGTTTAATGTAGTTAGCAAGATTTGAAATGGCAAGTGCACCTCATGCTGAATGCAGTTATCCTAGTTGTGGTTCTAATGCAATATTTGGCCAAAAGAGCATGGGGATGTCAAGGAGACTAAGTGTTATCGTATCATGTTTGATTATAATTAGTAAGCTTCAACAGTTTCATATATGAATAGGCAACAGTACTCACTGATTTCGTTCTTCCTTTTTCTCTTGTATTATTTTGTTGATCAGATGGCAAATGAAAATGCACCTGATATTCTACATCCTGTAAAACGTGGTTCACCCCAAGCCGAATTTTGTGAGCCAGCGCTGCAGGATGACACTCATATGGAGCAGCTAAAGGATACTTGTACAACAAATGTCATGAAATCTGACAATCCAGAAGAAGTGCAACCAGCAACAAATGTAGAAGTAGTTCCAAGGAGGAGGAGTGAACTTACAGGTAGTGGTGGCCGACATTCTTCGGCGTCCAAAAATCCTGAAATTAGCAATGGAAGTCATGGCCATTGGGGTCAGCCCAAGAAGAAAGAGATCCTGCAAAATGAGGATGCTCACCTAAGTGTGTATCCAGAAGGAAATGTGCCGCAATCCCAAGTTAAGAGAAAAAGCTATCTTCTTTTAGGTCTCACTGGGGAAGAGAGAACCAAGCACATGATATATGCCAAGAGAAAACCAGGAAGGGACTCAAGGAAGAATGAGTCTGTTTCCAATGATGATGCAGAGAGCAAATCTGAGTTTAGCATCAAAAGTGAAGAAGGAAACATCAGTGACAATGAGGAGCCATCACTGCAACAAATTGATGGAACGAAACAGAAGAACAAAACTACTATTGAGATGCACAATATTGAAGAATCTGGAGATAAGGTTGACATCAATACAGCTCAGTAATAGTCAGTTCTAAAATCTTTGCTAATTTAACTTTTGCTACGTACAAGTTATCTATTACTTTCCTTTTTGCAATTCTCATTTTTGCTTGTGAGCTGTACAGGAAACTAAACGATCAGCCAGTGATGAAAATCATTTAAACAAATGTGCTAATCATAAACCCTGGAGGAAGCCGTCCATAGGAAAACATGAGGTACTGATCTACCGTTATAAAAGCTGTAATTCTTGTTTATGTCACCTCCATATGTGCTATTCTCAGAGCCTGTATGTATGGATGTAAAATGTTGAAATGCTTCATATACTGATTTGTCATCTCACATTTTGCTTCTTCACTGCTTTTCCTAAGAACTTCCCTTCACAGGGAAATTAGTTTTTAGCTATTTAATGTGCCAGAACTTCCAGAAAAGTCTTTTCCCATCTCTTGAATTTAGAGCAGATACCAATCTTGCCTTTATTTCATTAAAGTTTTGTAGAACTGACAGCAGTGCTGCTTAGACCCCATTATTTCGTTCTAAAATTGGTTCTCTAGATGAGAGAGGATTGGCTTAGTGGTTAGCCGCTTCTACCTCCAACCTGTAGGTTGAGGGGCTGAGTCACGCTGGGTGAGAAGCTGATTAAAAAGGATTTTAATGGAAGTGTTTCTGAATTCTTTCATGTCTGAAGCATTCGTGGTTCTAATCTTTTGTTTCAGGATTTTAAAAGGCCTCGTATCATCAAAGATTATGGTGAAGAACTGGTTGGTACTAGAATTAAAGTTTGGTGGCCGTTGGATAAAATGTAAGTTCTTTAGAATATTGCTGTGAGTATTGCAACACCATTGTAAATTTGCTGTACTAATCACACCCACCCACCCAACCGTCCTGCACTCACACTTTTCAGCAACTTGATGTAGCCTTCAGTTATCGAGTTTATTCTCTGAAATAGTGGCTTGCCTGCTAGGCTCTACGTGCAAGATCATCCTTCGTCCCATTAGTTATACTCCAATAAGTCTTTGGACCTGACGATATTGATAGAGTACTAGCACGGGTCGATTCATAACTTGCATTATACCTTAAGTTCATTCAGTACTTCTTGAATTGTGTGGTACTTCATGATGCTTTAAGCAGAGCTCAGACCATTCCTCCACATGATGGAGGTCATAGGCAGAGTCAGACTGTACCTTTTGTGGTTAATGAGTTCCTGCGTTACATCTTTTTGGTTAGGTTAACAAAGATTATGGATTACAACAGGTTGTGCTTGTAGCTTTCTGGATAGCTTAATTATCCTTTCTGTTCTGATCACAACCATGTGAATGATATGTTTGTCTTATGATACTTAGACACTCCGAGGTGACATTTCCTCGATCTCTATCACATGGTCCTTTTTTTTGTCTGTTTTTCCTCTCTGTCTCGTTCTTCATTCTCAAAAGTATCAGTCACCTATCAAACAACATTAACCCTCCACTACATTTTGAGCGATCATAGTATTTAACTTTGCTGGATTTCTCCTGCCTCTTCTATAGGCTTTTCTTGCTATCAATATTACTATTCTGCTTCTGTAATACGTTCTGAATTATTCTTTCTGCAAGTACTCATTGGCTCACAAATCCTCTACAAACACAAAACAATGAAAGAGAACAGTGTAAAAAGTTGATGAGTTGCATTGGACGTGCTCAGTGCGGACTGTAGTGTAGAACAGGGGCGGAGCTAGAGGGCCCCGTGCGGGTTCCGGCCAAACCTAGTAGCTTTGGTTCGAACCATGCATTTGTCTTAAAAATTTCAATTGAATATATATAAACTATTAATTTAGAACCCAGTACCTTAAAACAATTAGAATTCCCGAACCCATAAACTTGAAATCTTGACTCCGCCTCTGGTGTAGAAACCCAATATTTTGACTCATCGTGTATGAGATGACACATTCAATTTCATTTCAACCAATTCTGGTTTTACTTTATCTTGAATAAAAATGAAGAATCTCGCTACATCTTCTCATATTAAAATTTCTCTTTGTAGGTTTTACGAGGCAACCATTTGTTCCTTTGATCCTGTGAAAAAGAGACACAAGGTGACGAGATTATTATGAAGCCTTTTCATTGTTTCTCTAATTCATGATTTTCTTTATGTTACACTATATGTTGCATTATACACTTCTCATTTTGAGATATATTCAAATATGTAATGCACACACACCAACACCACAACAACAACAAGTTCCTTATCAAAATAATTTTAGGTCAAGACTAGGTCCAAAAAAAAATAAATTCTCCTACCACAGCTAATATATGAGTCAATAGCCTCTTTGCCTTCTTGAAGGTAGGGGTAAGGTTTGCGTACATTCTAGCCCGACACCACTTGTGGGATTACACTGGGTTTGTTGTTGTTGTTGTACATGTTGTTGTTGTTGTTGTTGTTGTTGTACAGCTAACATATGAGTCAAATTGGGTCGCATAAACTAGGGAATAGCCAAATCTATTTAACTATTCAAATTCAAGATCTGCACATAATTCCATTTTTACATACAGGCTCCACCTTACAGACTACAATTTAGAAGACCTCTTTGTTGTAGACCTTATTCATAACTACCCAAGGAAGGAGAATATATACTGATTGTGAAGTAGCAACCTTATCTAACTTGAACCATGTTTTATTGGCTTTAACATTTTGCAAAAAGTTCCTTCTGAAACTTCATCTTTTATTAAAAAACAAATTGGGGGTAGGGGAAGAGGAAATAGGGAAGGGGATTACAAGGTGGGGAATCGAACCCTCACCAAAAAGTTCAGAGCTACTAAGATTCCCCAAATAAAGCCAACTAAGCTAGAATCTGTTACTAGTTGAAAGTTCAAATTGATTGATGCTGTTTTGGTGTTTCCTTTTTAGGTTGTATACGTTGATGGTGACGTAGAAATCTTGAATCTACATGAAGAACAGTGGCAGATGATGAAAGACAATTTATCTGAGAAGGTTCTTTACCCATCTGATATACTGTTGTCTCTGAAAGATTTCATATTAGAATAACTCCACTCAACTTATATTAAAACACTCTAGTGTTAAATGTCGTTAGCAAGATTTGAAATGAAAAGTGCACCTCATGCTGAATGCAGCTGTTCTAGTATTGGCTCAAATGCTCTATTTGGCGAAAAGAATTGGGATTCCAAGGATACTAAGTTCTTCAATCGTGTTTAATCATAATTAATAATCCACAACAGTTTCATATGTGAATAGATAACAGTATTCACAGATTTCATTCTTTATTTTGTTGATCGGATGGCAAATAAAATCCACCTGATACTGTACATCCTGTTAAAGTTGGTCCTTCCGAGGTCGAATTTTGTGAGCCAGCTCTGTTGGATGACACTCACGCGGAGCAGCTAATTCTTATCTATGTAACCTCCATATATGCAATTATAAGAGCTTGCATGTATGGATGTAAACTGTTGAAATGCTTCATATACTGATTTGGTATCTAACATTTTGCTACTTACACTGCTTTTTTAAAGAACTTCACTTCACAGCAAAACTAGTTTCAGCTCTTTAATGTGCCGGAAATTGCAGAAAAATCATTTTCCCTCTTTTGAATTTAGAGTGGATACCAATCTTTCCTTTATTTCTTTAGATTTTGTAGAACTTATGGCGATACTGCCTTAGACCCTAGTCTTTTGCTGTAAAAGTCCAGACGAGTGAGGATTTGCATAATGGTTAGTCGCCTCCACCTTCAACCTGTTGGTTGGGGGCTGAGTCATGCTGGGGTAAATGGCGAACCACGGTTGATTCATGGGGATGAGCAAGGATGTAAAAGTATTCTTTTCAAAGGTTACTTTCATGCCTGAAGCACTCATTGAAAGTACCGGGGGGGGGGGGGGGGGGGGGGGGGAGGGGATGAATTGTAAACGAATTAAAAATCTTAGTTGACTAAGCATGAGTTTGATCTTTAGCCTTGATTAGCTCTCTTCCCATTCTTGCGCGCTTGGGAATCTTTGACAAGGCTGACTGATTGACTTTCCTTCTTTGTTCTTTGGTTGATTCATTCATTTTCCATGTAAAGCAAAGTTCAAAATACATAGCCGTTGGATAGGATCTGCTTTCCTTTTATCAACATTGTTGTTTACCAAATCTGCACACAAAGAGATGTCATTAGTCAAGGCTTCTTTTAGATTATTGAACATTATTAAAATTCTAAACTTAACACTCATGGCTCTAATTTTTTTCATTCAGGTTTCTAAAAGGTCTCGTACCATCAAAGATTATGGTGAAGAACTGGTTGGTGCTAGAATAAAAGTTTGGTGGCCAATGGATGGAGAGTAAGTTCTTTATCATATTGATGCGAGAATTGCAACACCATTGTAACTTATGTGTACTTATCACACCCACCCACCCAACCATCTTGCATGCACACTCTTTTCAGCGACTTGTAGCCTTCAGTTATTGAGTCTATTCTCTAAAACATTGACTTGACTGCTAGGCTTTCTGTGCAAAAATCTCCTTCGACGCCTTACTTATACTTCCATAAGTCTTTGAATTTTATGGTATAGATCTAGTACTAGCACAGGTTTATCCATAACTTGTGTTATACCTTGGTTAATTCAGTATTTCTCGAGTTATGTGGTACTTCATGATCATTGATGAATTAAGAAGAGCTCCGACTGTAACTCTAGTTACGGGTTACTGAGTGTCCAATGCACTCCGAGATGTCATTTTGCAATTATTCAAGACATTCAAACTAACGTATCTACCACATCGTCCTATTCTTTTTTTTCCTGTCTCCTCCTTCATTTTCCAAAGTATCAGTCACCTATCAAACAACAACCCTCCACTACAATTCGAGCGATCATAGTATTTGCCTTTGCTAGATATCTCCTGCCTCTTTTATAAATCAGGTTTATGTTGCTGGCAATATTACTATTCTATTTCTGTAAAAAGTTATGAATTATTCTTTTTGCAATATCTGTGCTCAGTGTGGACTGTAGTACAAACCCAATAGTTTGACTCGTTGCGTGTCAGACGACTTCTTCAATTTCATTTCTACCAATTTGGATTTTGACTTTATCTTGAATAAGAAGGAAGAACCTAGCCAGATTTTCTCATCTTAAAGCTTCTCTTTGTAGGTTTTACGAGGCAGCCATTTCTTCTTTTGATCCTGTGAAAAAGAGACACAAGGTGACGAGATCGTTATGAAATCTTCTCAATGTTTCTCTAATTCATAATTTTCTTTAAGTTACTTTATGTTCCTTTTTAATTTGTGCACTTCTTATTTTGAGATATATGTCAAATGTTTAATGCACGTACACCACCACCCCTACCACCACCAACAACATCTGTTTGAACCCTTGTATCATATGTTCCTTAGTAAAATATTTTCAGGTAAAGACTAAAGATGCACAGCAGGAAGAGTACGAAGGCTCGTTCATTTATTCATGATGTACAAAGCTCTTTAAATACAAAGGATGGACCAAGAATTACTCCTAAATTATAGGATAATGAGCTGTAATTGACAAACTAAAGATACACCAAAATCTGCACAAATAAAGGAATAAAATAACAGTACAAAAATATCTACACAAATAAAGGAAACAAAATAACTAAGGAGATTCGCCAATACGCCCCCGCAAGTTGAAGGTGGGATCGATAACCTTCAACTTGGGAAGATGCTGGTGAAAGAGCCGACGAGGCAAAGGCTTTGTAAGCGTGTCTGCAAAAGCTGATCAGCAGAATGCAAATGCTGAACTAGCACCTCTTTTCGCTGCACTTGATCTCTAACAAAGTGAAAGTCAACTTTAATGTGTTTCATCCTACTGTGTAAGGCCGGATTTTGACAGAGGTAGGTAGCACCGACATTATCACAAAATATTGTTGGTGGATCAGGTAGGTGCACATGCAAGAAGTTTTTGAACCCAATTGACTTCAGCAAGAGTAGAAGCTATGGCACGATACTCTGCTTCAGTGGAGGAGCGAGCAACAGTACGTTGCTTCTTGGATGACCAACTAATTGGATTTTGACCTAGGTAAAGAATATAGCCTGAAGTGGAAGTCCTATCGTTAATATCACCTGCCCAATCTGCGTCAGCATACATAAACAACCCAGGAGATGTCTTGCTCGTTATCTGGAAACCATGATTTTTGGTATGTTGAAGATACCGCAGAAGTCTCTTAACAGACGACCAGTGTGTTTGGGTAGGAGCATGCATAAATTGAGATAATTTATTGACCGCAAAGCTTATATCTGGTCTGGTAAATGACAGATACTGAAGCTTACCAAGTACTTGACGATACAAAGTGGCATCCACAGAAGGTGTATCGTCCTTTAGTAACAGAGACGCAGTGGAACTCATGGGTGTTTGAACAGGTTTACAGTCAGACATATTATGGGCAGCAAGAATATCAGAAACATATTTGGACCTCAATACAAAGTGGCTATACAGGTTCGTTCGAAGGACCTCAATACCCAAGAAATAGTGCAGTTGTCCAAGATCTTTGAGAGAATCTGGTAGAAAGAACCTGTATAGCTTGTTTAATAACATCAGAGCTGGAACCAGTGATAATAATGTTATCAACATATACAAGAATGTAAACCAACACTCCATTATGATGACGAATAAATAGAGAGGAGTCAGAGTTAGACTTTTGAAAGCCAATTTGAACCAAGAATTGCTTTAATTCAGAGTACCAAGTGCGAGGGGCCTGTTTGAGGCCGTAGATTGCTTTCTTTAATTTGCACACATAATGAGGAAAATCGGGATGAGCATACCCCGGAGGTTGACGCATATAGACATCTTCAAGCTGTCCTTGAAGAAATGCGTTATTCACGTCCAACTGGTGCAAATGCCAATTATGCTGAACTGCAAGTGATAAAATGAGTCTAACAGTGACAGATTTTACCACTGGACTGAATGTAGAGTGATAATCTACACCTGGTCGTTGGGTAAAACCTTTTGCAACCAACCGAGCTTTATACCTGTCAACACTTCCATCAGGTTTGGTTTTGATACGATAGATCCATTTGCAGTCAACTACATTGTGGGAATAGGATGGAGGCACAAGCTCCCACGTCTTGTTGTTCATTAATGCTTCAAACTCAAGTTTCATGGCTTCTCTCCAATGTGCTCTTTTGGGCTGGATTATAGGTGGTGGGAAGTGGTTCAGTAGTGACAATGGCAAGGTAATCAAAAACTTGTTTGGGTTTGCTGATATTGTTCTGTGAGCGAGTTACAGGTCGGTTAACAGAGGATAATTGGGTATGTGGTATAGCTGCGGTAGATGGTTGGTTGGGATTCAAAGATGGGCTAGTCACTGGGGCAGATTGTTGGGTTTGCCGATTTCGGCGTTGATACTTGATTAGTGGCTGGGATGTTGGTGGAGCAACAGTAGAGCAAACTGGATCAGTAGGGTGTTGCGTGTCGGAACTAGATACAGTGGCAGGAGCTGGCGCGGCCGTGAGAGATGGACTTGGAGATGAACCTACGCAGGAAGCCACTGGAAATTGTAGAGCTACCTTGATTGGCAATGGAATCTCATGATTTTCAGGCGGCATAGATTTGGGGCTAGAGTTATTTGACTCTTTTTGTAGGATATCCCAATCTATATTTGAAATTCTTTTCTCTTTTAAGGATAAAAATATATCAGAATAAGGAAATTTATTTTCATAAAAAATCTCTTGAAACATATATCTTTTGAGAGATAGGATCATAACACTGATGGCTGTGATAGGTATTAGAATAGCCTAGGTATACACAAGGAGTGGACCTGGGTTCTAATTTGTGTTTTGCATATGGTTTAAGCCATGGATAACAGAGACAACCAAAAGTACGAATTGTATGGTAATTTGGAATTTCTCCAAATAACCGTTGGTATGGAGAGTCATTATTGAGTGTTGGGGTATGCAGTCTATTAATCAAGAATGTGGCTTGTTGACAAGCAAATGACCAAAATACTGGAGGCATGGAGGCTTGATGTAAAATGGTTTTTGCCGTTTCAATAATGTGTCTATGTCTACGTTCAGCCATGGCTACTCTTTGTGGTGTGTATGGTGGTGATACAAGGTGTTCAATGCCATTGGTATGAAGAAATGGTTTGAGGCCTTCAAACTCACCACCACCATCAGTGTAAACCGAGAGTATTTTAGTATGAAAATAATTTTCAGCATGGGGTTTGAATTTAGAAAAAATTGTTTGGACCTCGCTTTTGTTTTTAATAGTATATAACCAAATATATTTTGTGAATTGATCAACAAAAATCACATAATATAATTTTTTATCAATTGACAAAATAGGCGAGGGCCCCCAAAGATCACTAAAAACAATTTGTAAAGGCTTCTTGCTCAATAGAGTGTTTTGAGAAAAAGGTTGCCGGTGGCTTTTATTGGAACGACACGAATTACAATGATCAAACTTTGCAGAATTTGAAACTGGAATTGAAAACTTGTAAAAAAGTGTCTTGAGCACTCTTTTATTTGGATGTCCTAACTTTCTATGCCAAGACTGCTGAGATTCCACCTTGTTGGGTTGGTAGCTCAAATGGCATTGGTATCCCCCGGAGGGCCACTCGTAAAGTCCTTCTTTAGTCTGGCCTCGTGCCAACGGCGCCCCCGTGCTCAAATCCTTCACAAGAAAATCATAGGGAAAAAATTCAATTGATGTCAGATTATCTTTACAAAATTGAGACACAGATATAAGATTACATATAAGATTATGTTTAATCTCTGGTGCACACAAAGTATTCGAAAGCTGAAACCTTTTGTTTGAAGCATTTATTTGTACATGACCAGTGTGAGTTATAGGGATCTTATTACCGTTACCCATCGTAATGTCCTCTGTACCAGTGTAGTCATCTGAATGTTGAAGATTCTGAGTATCAGTAGTCACATGATGTGACACTCCTGAATCAACAATCCAAGGCATGGCAGCAAAGTTTGCCTTGGCTTCAAAGTGATTATGAGAGCATGAGCGGCATACATTGGCAGTATGCCCAGCACGACCACATAATTGGCAAACTGGACGATTTTGTTGGGGAGGGGCTGTTGGACACCAATTAGGCGATGATGATGCATTTTCCTGCCTGGGATAGGATGGTGCATATTGCTGCTTGGAATTTTGTGAACGCCATGGTTGTCCTCGCTTATTGTTGCGAGTTACAAAATTGTTTGAGAAAGCTTTTTGTGCCATTGCAGCAGTGATTGAGGATGTTGATTGGTTCGGTTTCAGGAGAAGTTCCCGATTCAGAAGCTTGTTATATAACTCTTCGTACGAGATAGGTGCATCTCGCGCTTGAATCGCCGCAGAAATCGAATCATACTCAGGTCCTAGACCACTAAGTATTTTGACTGCAAGTTCGTCATCTGGAATAGGAGCTCCAGCAGTTGCAAGTTCATCAGCAAAGTTCCTGATCTCTCGCAAGTACTCAGTCATACTGCGGGAATTTTTTTAATTGTTGCTAAGGAGTTTCGAAGACTGAACACCCGTGTATGAGATTTGTTCGCATACAAGTTATGTAATGAGTCCCACGCTTGCTTGGAAGTGGAAGTTTTTGTGATTGCAGAGGTGATCTTCGGATCAATAGATGCCATCAATGCATTGCGGATCAACTGGTCCTGACGAAACAAGAGTTTATATTTGGGATTGGGTTCCTCTGAGTTGTTGACGGTGACAGTTTTTGGTGGTGTTGTAATAGTTCCGTCAAGATAGCCATAGATGTCGTGTCCTAACATCAGAGACTCAACTTGGGCCTTCCCATTGACAAAATTGATTGGACCAGTGAGCTTTAGAGGAAGTTGGGAACCTGGATTAAATTGAACCAGGTAATTGGTGTTATTAGCAGGGATGATGGAGTCACTTGGATTAACCATTGATGACATAGGAACTATGAGGTAGGTTTAAAAGAGACGAGCAGACAATTGATTTACGTTGGAGCTTTGAAAAGCACTGATACCATAAAGATGCACTTCAGGAAGAGTACGAAGGCTCGTTCATTTATTCATGATGTACAAAGCTCTTTAAATACAAAGGATGGACCAAGAATTACTCCTAAATTATAGGATAATGAGCTGTAATTGACAAACTAAAGATACACCAAAATCTGCACAAATAAAGGAATAAAATAACAGTACAAAAATATCTACACAAATAAAGGAAACAAAACAATTAAGGAGATTCGCCAATAAAGACTAACTCTAAGAAAAACTTTCTCCTACCCCTGCTAATATATATGTAAGTAAAACTAACTCAATTCTTAGTCAAATGGGTTCGCATAAACTAGAGGAAAAGCTAAATCTGTTTGACTATTCAATTTCAAGACCTGCCACATAAATCCCCTTTTTACATACAGGTACAACCCGAAGTTCTCTTTGTTGTAGACCTTATTCATAACTACCCAAGGAAGGGAAATTTATATTGTTCTTCGTATACTGTTCTTCGTGGAGTAGCAACCTTATCTAACTTGAACAATGTTTTATTGGCTTTAACACTTTGCGAAAGTTCCTCCTGAAAGTTCAAAATGACTGATGCTGTTAATCGTGTTTCCTTTTTAGGTCGTATATGTTGATGGTGAAGTAGAAAGGTTAAATCTACGTGAAGAACAATGGGAGATTCTTGAAGACAATTCATCTCAGAAGGTTCTTTACCCCTCTGATATACTGTTTATCTCTGACAGATTTCATATTCGTGTTGCATTATATGTTTGTTATGTTATTCTTTTTGGTGCTATCTGTACAGGACCATGCAGTAGACTTTCAAGGCCTTTCTGTTTCGTCTCTTACGTAAGTATTGATTCTAATTTTCATTATAACATTTGGAATATCCTCTTTGGTTGTTGTGCTTCCGTTGTGACTACCAAATCATTTGTTAGAAGTTGTCTAGCATATCACCTTGACATGTTAATATTCTTGTGCCTGCTCGCTGCAACTGTGATTATAAGCAAGCTTTTTTGGTCCTAGATATAGCTTAGATATAAGATTTCCATTTACATAAATCTTTGTTTGAATATTCAAGTTAAAGCAAAACAAACTATTTATGCACGTCTCTGACCGGAGAGTCAAGGCTATTATCATCAGCCTTATTTCCTTAAATTTTGTCAAAGTGTGACATATCATGATAGAATATCTCACCACCTGAAAGAATTGGTATTCTCTGAAGGTATCTAAGATAGACAATTCACTTCGAGTACAGGGAAGGTGATATATCCCCACCTCTGAAGACTTATTTTAGAAGAAAGCGTGAAAAGGGAGATCAAGATTCGGGCAGCGTTGACTGACTCCAACTTCTTAAACTTTTGGAAGAGCACGTGAGGTGAAACCAATCAGCCAAATCAAGAAGGAACTGTCTCTTTGATTTTCTCCGGTACTTAGCCACCATTCCTGCCCACTATCAGATCAGACATTACAGTTTTCTTAGCCATTCGTCGTAAAAAAGTTTGTATCCTATAAATATCTAGTTAGGATTAGTTTTTGGGGCATGGAATGTATGTTCGAATACTCTAGTCATTTCTTAATTTCAAGCACTGTATCAGGACAATCTCTCTCCAAAATAGGCACCAAGTCATAGTTGTTGCTTATTATTGCCGTTTTAAGGCTTTTGTTGCTTGTTACAGTTCATAATTTATGATTTCCTGTGCACAGCAATACAAATGTGAATTTTCTCTTACAAAATAACAAAGGGTGACTTTACTCCACAAATTTTATTAGTTGGAGGATCATTTGAGCAATCAATTCATCTACTATTAGCTTCTCACCTTGGCTGCATAAAGGCTGTCTTATCTATGGCCTAATTCATACCGAATAAGAGAAGACAGGTGATGTGATTTTCATGATTAATTGAAGGGGTTGGTTCATACAAGTTTCTATTAATGGATCAATGAAGTTGAAAGCCGTGCAAAATGTAAAAGCAATCATGTTTTGATTCTAATCTCAGCATGATATGTAGGATTATATTCGTAGTACAGTGGCGTGCTTTCATATCTTCAGGCTTCAGCACATGTTATTCCTGTTATTCCTTCCGGTCCAAGCAATTTGTCTTGAGCGCACTCCTTAAGAAAATGACTAAATTCTAGACAAAAATAGTAAATGTGACTATTACTATCCTTAATTAAATATTGCAGCATAATTTAATGTGAGGATCAAAAGATTTTTTAGGGGTACGTACATAAGGGTAACAAAGTGAATTTTGACTATATAAATGGACACTTATTTCGAACCAAAATAAAAAGATAAATTGATCAGTTATTCTGAACCGGAGAGAGTATATTATAATTAGACTATTGGTTAGCTTTCTTTGTCCTACTACTGTTTATTGAACACGCACTGCACGTGTTATTCATTTTGGTAGTGAGTCAGTGTTGCACTATATTGAAACAACGGCATTGATTGAGTATTGGACTCTGCTTTTGGGGCCAAAATCCATTGTCTCCTTTCTTTTCCTGAGCCCAGAACCAAAATGTGGTTTTTTTGGATAAGTCTGACTGAAATAAGTGTAAAAAAAAAAAGAGTGACATTTTTATATATAACGCTCTTTTAAGGAGCGCTATACTTTAGCGTCCGTTTTGGACGTTAAGGTAGCGTTATATATAAAATGCTTTTGTAAAAGGCGATATACCTTGAAGCTGATAAGACATGTATGTGTAGCGCATTTATAAAGCGCGCTATAACTGTTTTGTGGCCCCACCAATAAGTCTCCTGCATTTAACTGACATAACAATAATTCAAATGGATATAGCGCCTTTTAAAAGAGCGCTATACCTCGAGCTAGGCATTTCCTTATTTAAATGCATTAGGATTTTACAGAAATTCATTCAAAAATATTCCTATCTCTTGTTAAAAAATTTCTTCTTATTAAATTCTCAAGCATTTTTTCATAATGTTTGAAGAGCTAAAAGTAAGGGTTTCATTATATTGGAGGGAGGGGGGAGGGTGAGGTGGCGAATAACTCTGTGAGCTATAGTTTATCTCCACAATGTCATGTTAAGTTGCCACTTACAATGGAGTACAATAAATTGGTATCGTTGTTATGTAATAAAATGAGTGTGAGGAAACGTTCGGTGAACCTTAAAGTAACCAGAAGATATCCGTATTCTGTCAGTCCGCAAGGGGTTGCTTGTGATGCTGAGTTTAACATCGAGGATGATGAAACTTTGAGGGATTTTTTGAGGACTCCGGATGAATACCGGGAATTTCTTGTGATAAAAATGCTGGAAATGTACGTCAAGGTTGAAGACGTTCGCAATAATGGGATTGCGCATAGTAGGGATAACCCTCAGTCATTGGGTGGTTATTCTGGAGCAGTTTTTGCCGGTCAAGTTCCGACTGAAAGAGTTTGGCATGATTTAAACTTATCACCACGGGCGAATGAGGAGCGAGAAAATAATTTCTCTCCTGCTTTACACAATCCACAAGACGAGTGATAAACTTCAATTTTCCTTTGTGTTACGATGTATATTTTTGTTGTATTGAATTTGTATTAACACTCATATATTCCACAGGGGCCAGATATGAATTTTACAAATTATGCCCAGTTGGAATATGCGTAGTTCTGGTGTGTTGGATCATGGTGGTCCATCAGAGAGTCATCACCAACAGGATAATGTCCATCATGAAGTGTCAACACATTACGACTTGTAAGTGAAGTGATACAACTATATGTAAAGTATTTATTAATTTGAGTAGCTTATTATTTTGTTGTTTATGCAGTGAAAATGAGCAAGTTGAACCACCTGTCCTGACTCAATTGCCCGAAGACGACATGTTAAATCGGGATCTGGCAGATGCACAGAGTGAGAAAGAAACAGTGATTATGACAACAATGTCGATGAGTCCATAGATGACACACCCTTCCCTCATGAGGTTGGTGATGAGGAGGAAGAGAATGATGGACATGATTTGACGAGGGAGTATGCTCCACCCCCCGTTAGACCAAGAGTGTACGAGCCCCAAGTGCCGTTTCATTCAAGCCAGATTCCCTACCTTGATCATTTGCCAAGTATGCCGGACGTGGATGGTCTCACAAGAGATTTTGATGAAATTCGGACAACAATGTGGGATGAGTCTAGACCAACAGTGCTGGCAAAGGGCATGCTTTTTCCTGATAAAGCGCGCATAAGCAGGGCGACGAAAATGTACAGCGTAAAAGAGTGTCGTGAGATGACGGTATGGGAGTCAAGTCAGTATTATACAAGGTTGTTTGTCGTAGATGGTTTACATGTTAGTTTCATAATTTTATATGTTTGTTTTGTAAATTAAACAATTAATTTTTATAATTATACAATATTTAATTGGACAGAGTATTCACATATGGGTACCAGACTCGATATTTGAGTCCCAGCAACACCAAGCTATCCTGAATTCTTCTATGTGTCAGTTTTACTATTTTACATGTTAGTTTTATAATTTTACATGTTTGTTTTGTACATTAAATAATTAATTTTTATAATTATACAATATTTAATTGAACAGAGTATTCATATATGGGTTCTATGCTCGATATTTGAGGTCCAGTAGCACCAAGCTATCCTGAATTCTTGTATGTGTTAGTTTTATTATTTTACTTGTTAGTTTTATAATTTATATATTTGTTTGTAAATTAAATAATTAAGTTTTATAATTATAAAAGATTTGATTGGACAGAGTTTGTGTTTGATCTATCAATTATTTTGACGTATTTTTTAGTATAAGAGATGCTCTTTCTCTTTCCTACTGCCCTCTAACGTTCACTGCGCGCTAACGTCTCAACCCCCCCAGCCCCTAACCCCCACCCCACCCCTCCCAGTAGCACCCACGCCGATATCTGCTGCTTTGCCGTTCACCGTCGCCGCCGCCGGTGCTGATACAAGTAAGTCCTCTCTCTCTCTCTCCCTCTCTTTCTTCACTTTTCTCGTTCTCTCTCCTCCTCCTTTTTTCCCTTCTGTTTCTCTCCCTCTTCTTTCTCTTCTTTTTCTGTTCTCGCCGCCGGAGTCGGGTAGGGCTTTTTCTGCGACCGGCTGATGGTGCTTTTCCGGCGACACTTGCCCCTTCATCTTCTTCCACTCTCTCTTCCTTTCCCTCCCCCTGCTTTGTGTGTGTGTGGGGGTGTGTTTGTTGCTTTGGACATGTGCAAATTTATTCGGCTAGGACGGACCATTTTCCAGTGGGTGCAGATTTCCAGCAAGTTTCGTCAATCCCGGCGACTCCCGAACAACTTTTCGATAGGACGCAGCAAGACTGGTTAGCGTTCTTGAGCAGATCAGACACGCTTCAGGAAAACTTGCGCCAGGTTCTTTGTTCTGTATCTGGTAGTCGCGGTATCAATATTTTTTTTATTGTTATATTTTTTTCTTTTTTTCCTTTCCGTTTTGCTTGTCTGTATCTTTGATATCTACGGTATCCTGTTTATATTTTATTTAGTTAGACCTGTCGGCTTATATCTTCCTCTATCTATCACTTTAGTGTTATAGCTATTACGTAGTTTTCCTCTGCTTAGTCGGAACTGTTATTAACACCTTGTGAACCTGTAAGTTTCTGTTTAGCCTATTCCCTTGTAGTTTATTTTGTGTATAACTTTGTGCTAGTCTAGTGGCCGTGCCGAGCTATGATAGAGTGAGGGCATGTCCTCGGGGGAAGCGGGGGCTAGAGGGGAAGGGTGGGCGGTGGGGGGTAAGGCTCCTTCTAGGTTGAGAATGAGGTCATGGAACATAGGGACTCTAACGGATAAGTCAATAGAGTTAGCAAAGATTCTCCATAAGATGAAGATTAACATTACTTGTGTCCAGGAGACTAGATGGGTGAGAGGGAAGAACGGGGTAGGCATTTTAGTTGATAAGGACCTAAATGAGCTAGTGGTTGAGGTGAAGAGGGTAAATGACAGGTTGATGGCCATTAAGATAGTCGTGGGTAGGTATACACTGAACATAGTTAGTGCATACGCACCGTAGGTGGGTCTGGACGAGGAGGTTAAAAGACAATTTTGGGAGGATTTGGATGGGTTGGTGCGAGGTATACCGTCCACCGAGAAGTTTATTATAGGGGGTGATTTTAACGGCCACATAGGGAGGTCGCCTGGTGGATATGACGGTGTGCATGGTGGCTTCGGTTTTGGAGATAGAAACGGAGGAGGTACTTCGCTACTGGAGTACGCTAAAGCTTTTGAGCTAGTTATTGCTAACTCGTGTTTCCCGAAGAAGGCGGATCACCTGATAACCTTTCGGAGTACGGTGGCCAAGACCTAGATTGACTATCTGCTTCTCCGTAAATGTGATAGAGGTCTATGCAAGGATTGCAAGGTCATCCCGAGTGAGATCCTTACGACCCATCATATGCTTTTGATAATGGACTTAGAGATCAGGTGGACGAGGAATATGAGGGCTATGAATGGTATTCCTAGGGTCAGGTGAGGTGCATTGACTAAAGAAAAGGCCCAGGAGTTGGGGGAGAAGTTGCTGGCTCTGGGGGCCTGGAGGAGTAGCAGGGACGCGAGCTGTATGTGGTCAATGACAACAAATTGTATTAGAGAGGTGGCGAGAGAGGTGTTAGGGGTCTCAAAGGGTTTTCTGGTGGCCATAAAGGGGACTGGTGGTGGAGCGAAGAGGTGCAAGGAAAGGTGGAAGCAAAGAAAACGGCGTATTTGAAGCTAGTAGAGAGTATAGACGAGGAGCAGAAGAGTGCCTACAAGGAGGGCTACAAGAATGCTAGGAGAGAGGCGAAGTTGGCGGTTACTACAACTAAGGCCGCGATGTTTAGTCGTTTATACAAAGAAATTAGGGTTAAAGGCGGGGACAAGAAATTGTACAAGCTAGCAAAGGTGCAGGAGCAGAAGGTGTGGGATTTGGACCAAGTGAGATGCATAAAAGACGAGGAGGGAAGAGTTTTATTGGAGGGGGAACAGATCAGGCGGAGATGGCAGTCATACTTCCATAAAATCTTGAACGAGGAGGGAGATAGGGGAATCGCGTTGAGGGAGTTGGAGTACTCGGAGTGGCAGCATGATTTTGGGTACTGTAGACGCATACGAGTGGAGGAGGCGGTAGAGGCTGTTCGCAGGATGAGTAGGGGTAGAGCGACTGGGCCGGACGAGATCCTGGTGGAATTATGGAAGAGTGTGGTCAAGGAGGGCGTGGACTGGCTTGCTAGGCTGTTTAACGTCATTATTAGGATGAAAAAGATGCCCGAAGAGTGGAGGCAGAGTACAATGATCCCGTTGTACAAGAACAAGGGAGATGTCCAAAACTGCAACAACTATAGGGGTATCAAGTTGTTAAGCCATACGATGAAAGTGTGAGAGAGGTTAATTGAAGGGAGATTGAGGAGGTGTGTGTCAATTTCCGAGAACCAGTTTGGTTTCATGCCGGGACGGTCGACTACTGAGGCCATTCACATTGTGAGGAGTTTGGTAGAGCGGTTTAGGGCTGTGAAGAAGGATTTGCATACGGTGTTCATTGACCTGGAGAAAACATATGACAAAGTACCGAGGGAGGTTCTATGGAGATGTTTGGAGGCCGGAGGTGTGCCTGTAGCATATATTAGAGTGATTCAGGACATGTATGATCGGGCTAAGACACGGGTGAGGACAGCAAGATGAGACTCTGACTATTTTTCGGTTGAGATGGGGTTGCATCAGGGGTCAGCACTCAGCCCGTTTTTGTTTTCCCTGGCGATGGATTCTTTGACGCGTCACATTCAATGGGAGGTGCCTTGGTGCTTGGTATTTGCAGATGACATAGTCCTGTTTGACGAGACGCGAGGTGGCGTTAACGAGAGGCTGGAGGTCTGGAGACGTACTCTGCATTCTAAAGGTTTTAAGTTGAGCAGGACCAAGACAAAATACTTGGAGTGCAAGTTCAGTGGTGTTACCCAGGAGGCGGACGAGAATGTGAGACTCGATACGCAAGTCATTCCCAAGAGGGAGAGTTTCAAATATCTGGGATCTATAATTCAGAAGGATGGGGAGATAGATGAGGATGTTACTCACCGTATCGACACAAGATGGACGAAGTGGAGGATCGCTTCCGGTGTCTTGTGTGATAAGAATGTGCGTTAAAACTTAAGGGTAAATTCTACAAGGTAGTGGTCAGACCGACTATGTTGTATGGGGTAGAGTGTTGGCCAGTCAAGAAGTCACATGTCCAGCGTATGAAAGTAGCGAAAATGAGGATTTTGAGATGGATGTGTGGGCATACTAGATTGGATAGAATTAGGAATGAAGTTATTCGGGACAAGGTGGGAGTGGACCCAGTGGAGGTAAAGATGCGTGAGGCAAGGTTGAGATGGTTTGGGCATGTTAAGAGGAGGAGCACAGATGCCCTAGTCAGGAGATGTAAGAGGTTGGCCTTGGGAGGTGAGAGAAGGGGTAGAGGTAGACCTAAGAAGTCTTGGGGGGAAGTGATCAGGCGGGACATGGCGCAATTTGAGCTGACCGAGGACATGACCCTAGATAGAAGGGTGTAGAGGCGAAAGATTAGGGTGGAAGGTTAGTAGGTAGTCGTGAGTTTCCCTTTATCTTCCCGAGTTCGATAGTATTAGTGCTAGTATGGTACCCTTTTTTCCTCAGTTTGCTATAGCTGCGTGTCTTGTTCTGTCACGACTTACCTTCGGTAATTCAGTAGTTTGCTAGCAGGACTTCGTCATATTCTCATGTGCTGCCTTAGACTTATCTGTCTAAATATACTTTCTTGCCATTACTTGTTATCGGTACTCCTTCCATATTTTATGTTGTTATCTCCGATTTAGTTTTCTAACTATTTGTCTTACTATCACTTGTTATCAGGGCTTCCTTTCATCTTCTTTAGCCGAGGGTCAATCGGAAACAGTCTCCCTACTCTTCTAGGGCAGGGGTAAGGCTGCGTACATCCTACTCTCCCCAGATCCCACTTGGTGGGATTATACTGGGTAGTTGTTGTTGTTTTGAGTATAAGAGATACTTAAACTACATGGATACTACACTAAAAGGCTCTACATTTTACTACGCTAACTATATTACTAGTCTTTAAGCAAATAAATAATCTAAACTAGATAAGAACAACAAATACATTTTAATCATAAAACATTCACGAATTCAGGTAGCGTTTTTATAAACCGCGCTATGCATACCTGTCTTATCATCTTTCAGGTATATCGCCTTTCACAAAGGCATTTTATATATAACACTCTTTTAAAGAGCGCTATACTTTAAAACGTTAAAGTACAACACTTTTTTAAAAGAGCGTTATATATAGAAATGTCACTCTTTTTTTATACTTATTTCGATCACACTTATCCAAAAGGACCACATTTTGGTTCTGGATCTTTTCCTACACCTCCTACTTATAGATGATGTTTGCATTAATCCAGCGAATAAATGATGTGTGCCTTATACACATTATTATTATTCAAATATATTTAATTAATATTCGCTCTTCAATTTTATCACATAACCATGGTAAGCTATTATAGTTTTGTTGATGTGCAGTTTCAACGTTAACTAAATTTAATAATTAAACATAAAAATCAATATATTACTTATATAATGATATGTTCTATTTGATTTTAAGTTATCGAAATATCACTTTAAATTCGAAAAAGATATAAGAATTTAATAGATCTTGACGTATGAATATGGAAGAACAAAGAGATTAACACATTTCACTAACACTTGATAAGCAAGTGATCATACTGTTGGGGTTTTAAGCTTAAATGTAGCTTAAAAGATGGTGAATGGAAAATGAAATATTTGAGTTTCCCTCCTTGACAAAGGGACATTGTCCCATATTGGAAGAGGAAAATGTTTTTGATGGGATATATACAATTGCTCTTCTTCTAGCTCTTAAAGAGTTAAGAAGAAGGCAAGCGACTTCGGCTTCGGATTTGATCAAATGATTGATTGATTAATTTTTTGGACCAACTTTATTTGTTAATAGTAAATAATATTATTAAATATCCGTTTTTGTAAACGGAAAATTAATATTAAATTCAACAGGAAATAAATGAAGTGTCCGTTTTTCGTTTTTCGTTTTTGTAACTGAAAATTAAGTTTCCTCCACGCGTTTTGATTTCCCGGTATATTGTTGCGTAAATAGCCATTTATATTATGACATTTATGCTATGGCCGTTTTGCATAAACAACCATTCTGAAGAGTTGCGCCTCTTCAATTTGAGCTCAACATTGGCTATAAATACTAGTCCATTCTCTCAGATTTTCTATACGAATTTCTGAGTTCTCCTCCTTTCTTCTGTATTGTTTTAGCTACAAAGAAAGCAACAGTAAGTGTAATTTGCTACCGAACTTTGTGTTCGCTAAAACACTGGGGTTTGAAGTACAGCTACACCAATGTGTAATTCGTTCTATCCTGGGAGGAAATAATTCACAAAACTTGGGTACTAGGAGGGGATTAAATTCTTTAAGGAAACACTGTGAATTCAGTGTGCTCATTAAATTTTGTTTCTTTTACATTTCTATTTATATATTATTTTATCTTTTCCATAATTATTTTACAAATACAGTTTACTAACATATACAACCCAAGAACAAGAGAGATTGACACATTTCACTAACACTTGATAAGAAAGTGATCATACAACCCATTATTTAAAGTTAATAAAAATAAAGCACTTTATATTTAACTAAATATTACATCCCATAAGAGAATCACAAATATTTCTAGACATATTTTTAAAGAAAATTCTATAAAAAGTTTTAAAAGTATATATAGAAATTATATATTTGTATGTCGGTTTAGTTCGAATTTTTTACTCTATACCAAACTAAATCAAACCAAATCTAATGAATTAATTTAATTTAACTTTTTAGTTTGGTGTGATTTTTCGGTTCGGTTTTTACACCTACCACAACTACCACTGTCCATTGCGTATCTACCACCATCACCACGAATTACTTTATTTCTATCGTCAGATTCGCACAACCACTACTGCTAATCAACTCCATCGCCTTAACCCCTGGTTAGAAGTAAGATTTTTAAGTTTATGAGTTTGTGATTTTAATCATTTAAAGTTACTGGATTCTAGATTAATAATTTATACATATTCTATGAAATCTTTAAGATATATACAAAATTTAAACCAAATTTACTGGGTTCGGCTGAACTCGCTCCCGACACTCTAGCTCCGCCGCTGCCATTAGCCACTACTACCGATCACCTCTGTCAAACAAAATATTTTTGCAATATAAATGAAAAGAGAGAATAGTTCGCAAATATAATATGCGATTGTTATTTTATTTGAATATTCATATTTACTAGCTTTTAAATTATTCGATTACTAGGGAAGCATACAATCTTAAATAATATCTAATAACTATGTATTCAGATTTAAACATGGTAATTTAAAAAGAAAAAAAGAAAACAAATAGAACCTAAGACACATTCTAACTTAAATATTGAATAATTTCCTAGTAACCAGATGACTTCCCATCCATCTCACAATTAATAATAAATTAATAACTCGATTGAAGTTTCATTTCTTGTTTCCTTTTTTTCATGTTTCTTTTTATTACAAAATCTTATCACAATGCTAATAATAATAATAATTGAGCTTAACTTCTATATATAGATAGGTAACTGATTATAATAAATAAAATTAATAACCCAAATAATAAGAGAAGTAAGTTACTATAACATGTTAAAGTATATGGTAGTGTATATAATTTTAGGGGTATTATCACTTTTTGCCCTCCCAAAAAATTATTTATATCTAATAGCCGAAAAAACATATAAAAATTATATAATTTTCGTATATAACATAAAAAATATATAAGAATTTTATATATTTTTTCGGCTATTATTTTTACTGTGATATGTTTATATAAATTTTAAATCATAACTTTAAAATAGTACTGCAACCGATTTACTTGTCAGCAGCACTATATATTTTTCAAATTTACTTATCAAACATAACCCTTTTTTATCTCTAAGACAGCGGACTAGTATTCCAGCCTTCAAGCTTGGGCGTTCAATGATTTTGAATTTAAGGCACTCCTCCGGTTCAAAATAAGTGATTTTTTGATTTTTTTTTGTGGTCTAAAATAAGTGATTTTTTCGGATTTCAAAATGAATTAATTATTTTTTTCCTACATTGCCCTTGGAGTAAATAGTGTTGGAGTATGTGTTAGGAGTATTTATGTGGGATAGTAAATGTTAATATGGTCAATTTCATTGCTAATTAATGTTAAAAAGTAAATTTCTTAATCTGCATAAAAACATATAAAAAGTCATTTATTTTGGACCGGAGGGAGTAGTATAATGGCACCTCAAGAAGCTGTCAAATTCCTAGTAAAACGTATTCTAGACCTCATAATTAAGGTAAAAGAAAAGGCAAGCTTGAAAGCTACACTTGTACTCCCTCCGTCTGCAATGTCAAGGAAGTCATTGAGATAACCCTATCACTTTTACTACACATTCTAACTTTTTTCGTCGTTTAAAAAATAATGAATAAAATATATAATTTATCATAATATTCATATTAATTAATGTATATTTTATTAAATTTGAAAAAATAATTTAAAATGAGTAATAAATACTGTGAGTATAACAAAAAATTCTTTTTGTCTTAACTTGATTTGCGAAAAATGATAAATAAAAGTTAATTTTTAGTATATCTGTCAAGTAAAAGTGAAGTGAATGAGTACTTTTTTTTTTGTTTCTTACTTGGGTAGACTAGTAGCCTAGAAAGAAAAATACAACTAAACATGACTAGGAATTGAAAACAATTAAGACCGCTTGGAATTTCTTAGCATATCTTAAGGGTGTTTGTCCTAAACCGCTATATGCCAAAATTGATTAATATAGTAGTTAAGATTAAGTTTAATTTTTTTCTAAAATATGTAAAATATATTCTAAATGTAACCCTAAACACAATTAAGTCTCTATACTTTAGATCTTAAACACTGTATTTTTAGTAATTCATATTATAGTACTCAGTATTAGAAAACAAAGGTAATAATAATATTCCTACGATGTATTTTTTAGTAATTCATATTATAGCACGAACAGTACGATCACAAATTTTTTTTGGTCATATTATTTAATATTTCTTTCGAGTAAGAATGGTGCATATCAAATTTAACAATTTCAAAGTATGATCACATGGTTGATGTCTTAAGTAGCTAGCCCATTTACATCATAGAAATTACAACTACAAGTTTGAGTTTCTGACGCCAGAAACTTCTAAGTATGTAGACTTGGTCGCGGAGACGGATCCAAGATTTATATTATATGGGTCGAACCTTGAAGACTTCTAGCATTTAATCTATTATATTTTTAAAGTTATTATTCGCTACAATTATAATAAATTTATATTTTGCGATAAAAGTACTTGATTAAGCTGAACCAGATACCCCTATCTGCTTGGCAGTAGGTAAGTTGGTGTAAATTATAGTATAGCTTTATGATAATATATAAACACACACCATTGCCTAAAGAAACGAGCCCATTCCTTCCTTCTATATCCACTCATCCTCGTCTTATATCATCTTCATCATCATCTACCTAAACCTGAGCTCAACAGAAAAGTAATTACCATGCCGTCAGTTTCCGGCCAAATCGTTTGTGTTACTGGCGCCGGAGGTTTCATTGCCTCTTGGCTCGTTAAAATTCTTCTGGAAAAAGGTTACACTGTTAGAGGAACAGTACGAAATCCAGGTACGCACACACACAGAGTCTATTTAATCCATATTTTAGTATGCGCGGATTCAGAACATGTTCAACTGAACCCATTGTTATTTTTTTCCGATTTATATACACATATATATGTGAACTGAAATTAAAATGTATGTATAATAAGATTACGCTCATTCTGACTGTCTAAGTATAGATTATCGGTTCTTTAATTTTTGTTAGTTGTTCCTGCGTATGATTATGATGGGTTTCGTTAATTGTAATTATGTATAGATGATCCGAAAAATAATCATTTGAGGGAGCTTGAAGGAGCAAAAGAGAGGCTGACTCTGTACAGAGCTGATCTTCTTGATTTTCAGAGTTTGCGAGAAGCAATCAGCGGCTGTGACGGAGTTTTCCACACAGCTTCGCCTGTCACTGATGATCCAGTAAGCGTCTTTACTTATCCACCCATCTCACCTTCATCTTCTTTGTGCTAAGATGAAACAAAAAGTTTACAAACGAACATCATTTTTACTACTCCATCTGTTTCATTTTATGTAAACTTATTTGACTGGACACAGAATTTAAGAAAAAATAAAGATTTTTGAAATTTGTGGTCCTAAACAAGTCAAAAAGTGGTTAAAAGTATTTGTGTGGTTATAAAAGCTCTTCGTTACAAGTATAATTGTAAATTTAAGCTAAATTATTTTCAAATTTAGAAGAGGTCTTTCTTTTGGAATAGACCAAAAAAAAAAATATGTTCACATAATTGGGAGTATGTGAAAAGAATAAAAAATGGCATTTGACTCATGGGGCGGAGGTACTTGAATACTTGCGGATTCCGCCGAACCTAATCGCATTTGTTCAAATAGTGTATTTGGTGTTTTATATTTTTGAAATATTAAAACTCAGTCATTAACAATTGAAATCGTGGTCTCAAAATCCAGAACTCATAAGTTTAAATTCTGGCTCCGCCTGACGTGCAAGCACGCTTATTTACAAGTTTCTTATCTAATGTTGGCTGAATTATTAGTTAAAACAAAATTAAAGAAGGTTAGTTGGATTACCATTATCGTATTAGCTTTGGTTTCTCTTTTGTTCATTTTTTCCGTTTTTTATTGGTTGATTTGATAGTTAGACAAAACAAAAAGGTTTCAAAATAGAATCAATTAGTTTCAATGAGTTGTTAACTTTCACTAATTTATTAACCAGGAAACACTAACACAAATATAATAGTACTGCTAGTTGGTAGAGTGGGGCCAACTTGTAAATCGTAAGCATGCCTTGTGTGGTCGGTTTATTAACAAGTGCGCACTACTGAAATTCGAAAACTTTAATGTGGAAAAGAACGTCTTTTTAATTAGTTTCTGATTTTCCTTTCTTTTCTTTTCTTGGTGACTAACTGTTAAAGGAACAAATGGTGGAGCCAGCAGTTATTGGTACTAAAAACGTAATAACGGCAGCAGCAGAGGCTAACGTGCGACGTGTGGTGTTCACTTCCTCGATTGGTGCTGTGTACATGGACCCAAATAGAGACCCTGATAAGGTTGTCGATGAGACTTGTTGGAGTGATCCTGACTTTTGCAAAAACACCAAGGTTTGCAAAATTGGAAATTTCTGGTTGACACCAAAATTATTTAAGTTAAACATGACTCTAAATTAGTATTTTATTCATTATAGATTTCTCATTTTGTGATATTTTATTTAGTTAGTAACACCAACATGGAAAGAGTTTTTACAGTATCAGTGCAATTTAAACAAGTATAGTAGATTATTGTTCTTTTTCTCATTTTTTTATGAAGGGCTTGGCTATAAAGACTTGTTATTATATGTCAAATAAGATCATGTGTACTTTATGCATTATCAGCCAGATGCAGATCTCTGTGTAACCTTGTGGGGTCATGGACCCCGTCAACTTGAACAGAAATCTTGTATATGTATATATGTGTACCTTGAAGATAGATAATTTAAGTTGCGTGACACCTTGAATACTAAAACGTTTAGGGGCACTAGTGAGCGGAATACTAGTATGTATTCGTGTTAAAATCTTGGATCCACCTCGGTTGTTAGCGCATTAAACTTAAAACTCTTTTAATTTGGTATTGTAGAATTGGTATTGCTATGGAAAGATGGTGGCAGAACAAGCAGCATGGGACGAGGCAAGGGAGAAAGGAGTTGATTTGGTGGCAATAAATCCAGTGTTGGTGCTTGGACCACTCCTCCAACAGAATGTGAATGCCAGTGTTCTTCACATCCACAAATACCTCACTGGCTCTGCTAAAACATATGCCAATTCAGTTCAGGCATATGTGCATGTTAGGGATGTGGCTTTAGCTCACATACTTCTCTATGAGACACCTTCTGCATCTGGCCGTTATCTCTGTGCCGAGAGTGTACTTCACCGCGGCGACGTGGTCGAAATTCTCGCCAAATTCTTCCCGGAGTACCCTATCCCCACCAAGTAAGTTCAACTCCCAAATCTGTCAATATAATCAGGCCTTTTTTCTTCTAGAAATGACACCATTTTTCAGTTTATTTTTTTGGGACACAAAGTCCTGAAGTTGAGATTTTTAATTCACCGGTTAATCTCTAAATAGCAGCCCTAAACTGACTATTTGTGTACTTTATGTAGCATGAATATGGTTTGGAAATTAAGATAGCGAAGCAACTATAATATTCAGAAAATTATGTTCTAGGTGCATTAAAAACTAGTTTGCCTAGGACCTACTCCTCCGTTTCTGTGAATCTATTTTTTTTTTGCTCTGTTCCAAAAGGAATAACCCCTTTCTAATTTGAAAACAATTTAGCTTAAACTTACAATTCTACCCTTAGTGAGAAGCTTTATAACCACACAGATATTCTGGGCTCATTCTTAACTTGTTTATACCATAAATTTCAAAAGTCTTCATTTTTCTTAAACTCCGTGGCCAACCAAATAGGTTCACATAAATTGGAACGGAGGGAGTAGTTTACAAAAAAAAAATGAACCAAATTTGCAAGTTGTTGGATGTTTTTTCCTTGTTCTGTAAATTAATAAAGGGTTGAGATATTCTTGTTGGAAGATTCAGTTCAGTGCTATAATAATCTCCAATGAATGAAAAAAAATGGAAACTTCCACTTCTTTTTTCTGTTTGAATTATTAGTGAATATGAGTCAGTAGATGTACCAAACTTTATTGGTAAGAAGAATATGACCCAAGACATACCCACTAACAAACACTTGAGTAATTCCAACAATATTCTTGGACCTAAATTGCTCTTACCTAACAAAACATCATTATCTTGGCTGGCTGGATCTCAACTTCTCCTTCTGCTTTACCAAATTCGCATTTGCGTGGGACATCTATCATTATCCTCAACAACATAGTGGGACCAACTTGTTGTCTTATGATTAGTATAGTTTCAATTTAAAACATTAAAAATGAACAAGTACAGTACTCAAATATTGGTTTTATTTGTAAATACCAGGTGTTCAGATGTGACAAAGCCAAGGGTAAAACCGTACAAATTCTCAAACCAAAAGCTAAAGGATTTGGGTCTGGAGTTTACACCAGTGAAACAGTGCTTATATGAAACGGTGAAGAGTCTACAAGAGAAAGGTCACCTTCCAATTCCTACTCAAAAGGATGAGATTATTCGAATTCAGTCTTAGCTCTTAGTATGTATTGAAAAACTATTACTATATTATCTATAATATAAGTTGACCATGTTTTTGGCCCTTTAGGCTTTATGTTCCAACAACCAAAAGAAACCTAGAAATCTACTTGTGTGTTACGATGTTTTACTATACTTTTTCAAAGGAAATGCTTTTAGTGTTTCCACTTTCCATTGTTATTATCAGTAATTCTGGTGTAAATTACCCTACAACATGAATATTTTTATCGGAGATTTGCTTTTTCTATTAGAAATTATCTTCTTTATGTTTATTTTAGAGACTTCCAACAGTTTGTGCCACGATGTAATTTCTTTATATCTTTAGAATTTTTTAATTAATGTGCATATCTTTCTACAATTCTTATCTTTAAACAACTTGTTTAGTTGGTTAATTGGCTGAGGCTCCAGTTTATATATTTTCTTTCAGGGGCACGTTAATTACATAATAGCAAGTAATTAATTTGTCAACAATTTGAAACTTCTAAACTTAGAAAGAAAATAAAAGAAGGGATGTGTCTCG
Organism: Nicotiana undulata; assembly: GCA_005239495.1. Taxonomy (NCBI): domain Eukaryota; kingdom Viridiplantae; phylum Streptophyta; class Magnoliopsida; order Solanales; family Solanaceae; genus Nicotiana; species Nicotiana undulata. The sequence goes on from ML278101.1 coordinate 85,069, forward strand.
TTTCCCTTTCTCATAGTCAATAGTCAATGCTTATGATTAACAATACTTTCCGTCTCCGTTACTCTCTCGAGTTTATTTTAATTAATTTTTTTAAATATTTTCTTGTGGTCCACAATGAAATTAACTTCTTCTTTTTAAAATTATCTTGAAATAAAGAGCCTAAGAATAGTTTAATATATTTTTAATGAGCAAATTAAGGTTAAAATAATTAATTAAATTAAAAAATGAATTGCTTAATATGTACGAGAAGAACAAAAAGGAATCACAACGGATCGGAGAGAGTATAAGTGAGGATATAATTGCGGTAAATTTCTTCCATTGGCTAATTAAAAGTAAAAACTGGCGGCTGCTACTGCAGTCACAATCACAATCACAAATCAAAGTCATATTAGCCAGTAACTTTTCTAATAATCGAAGAGACTAGGAAATAGTATTGGGCCTAATTTTTCAACCTGGATTTGCATGTGTAGTTGAAATAATTTGAGAAGAGTGATTACTTCAAATGTTGGGCAATCACGTCGAAGGAAAATCCATTGTTCCTAAGATTCCCTATGTTATATGGACTTTGTCACCACCCATAAGTATGGATTATGGTGCCAGGTATCATTCAACTTTTAACAAATGGATTATTAAAATATATCTTCAATAATTAGCTGTGTTTCTGAGGTTTTTAAATTCTGCTGCAAATCCTATGTTCTATTTTTTTCACATACCCACTCCATTTCAATTTATGTGAACATATTTCCTTTTTAGTCCGTACAAAAAAGAATGACTCTTATCCCTATTTGAAAATATTTTATCGTTAAGCAATGATTTCTAGCTACACAAAATATATGTGCCTTATTTTACACATAAATTTAAAAATCTTTTCTCTTTTTTTAAATTCTGTATCCAGTCAAATATATTCACATAAATTGATACGGAAAGAGTATTAGAATACAGTCGATTAATTTCAACACGCGATTAAGGGCCAAAAAAGTAGAGAAGAAAAGAAGAAAGAGTCTAGTGTGCCAATCCCGATCCAACAACTTTTAGGTGGACAAAGACATACAAACAAACACAGAAACAAAAAACAAAAAGACACGGAAACACGCCTAATTGAGGAAATGATGAGCCATGAGAAACATCATATTCTGATGCACTAAATAGTCACTAAGGGCCGTTTGGTAGGATGCATAGGTAAAATAATGTATGCAGTAAGTTTGTGTATTAACAATACTTTATTTGGTATATTTTTTTGAGCCTATGCATTAATTATACAAGCATTAGTTATACATCATATTTGGTATTATTCTATGCATAACTAATCATGGTATTAGCAATGCAATGAGCTTTAATGCATGCATTAACTTAGTTAAAGACAAAAGTATTCTTCAAAATTTATACTTGATTAAAATATTCTATTATATAATGCAAGTTTGAAATAATCCAAGAAAGTGAGAATTAAAATTATATCCCTAGTAAATAAATAAATACTTTGCATATCTTTTTTTTAATAAATAAATATTAAGCTACATACTACAATATAGGTAGACAAATTAAATAGTAATTTTTTTAAACATTTTTCATATACAATCATTCTTCATCATATGTTTTAAAAAAAAAGATAAAGTGATGGACTGTTATGAGGATACTTTTGTAAACAAACAATTATTTTAGAAATTGTGCAATGCTTTAATACATCAAACCAAACAATGGATAAGAAATATGTCAGCTAATTAATACCAGCATTACTAATACATCATATTCAATATTATTCTCATGAACTCTACAAAAAAGATGAAAGTTAAATGTCTAGACTTGGAGACAAGAGAACATAGAGTAGTCCATTTTAAAAAAAAAATTGTCTGGCACAACGTCTAATTTTAAGTGAAATATATTAGTAGCTATTACAAGCTAGGGAAAAACTTAAAGGGGATTAATTACTGGCATAGGCTTAGCTTGCTTATTAGTAGTACACACATATAATGAATGTTAAGTGTTAACCCGTTAAGAAATATTGTATTGATATCTCAAATTCACTTTTCTATCTAGTGTAAGTTAGATCCCACAAAATATGGATTACTGATTTGGTGGCGTAAAACTAGGCATAGATTGATTTGTACAATGTGTATATATACGTTTGTATTCTGTAAATGTAAAAACACAACTTCAACCAATTTCCTTCTCATCTAAAGCTTCACTTGTCCTTAAGTTTCATCACTGTTTATTTCTTAAGATTGTATAAGAGCAATTGTTAATTTTTTCAAATAAATGCCAAACGACATAGACAATACATCAAATCTCAATTCCAACAGTTCAAAAATCAGCCAACAAAGCCTTGGTATGGACCCATCTAACCCATACTTTGTTCATCCTTCAGATCATCCCAATTATATGCTCGTTCCGACGAAACTAAATGGCGCCAACTATCCATCATGGAGTAAATCCATGATACATGCCCTCGCGGCCAAAAATAAAATTGGCTTTATCAAATCACCTTCGGAATCAGAACAACCAACAGAATATGCGCGATGAAATCAATGTAGCAACATGGTTTTATCATGGCTTACACATTATGTGGAACCCGATCTAGCCAAAGGTGTCGTTCATGCTAAGACAACTCATCACGTGTGGGAAGATCTTAGAGATCAATTCTCACAAAAGAATGCACCAGCAATCTATCAGATCCAAAAGTCATTGGCGTCTCTTTCACAAGGTACAATGACAGTTTCTGCTTACTTTACAAAATTCAAAAGTTTTTGGGATGAGTTAGATACGCACAGATCTGTACCTACTTGCAATCAGATGAAAGCACATGCTGAACAAATGGAAGAAGATCATGTAATAAAATTTCTCATGGGCGTGAACGACACCTACAATGTTGTCCATTCAAATGTACTAATGATGTTGCCACTACCCAATGTTCGGCAAGCCTACTCTTTTGTTATTCAATAAGAAACACAACGAGGTATGGAACAAGTTGAAACTTTTTCTAATGCTGCTGCAATTCAAAGCCATCCAAATAATTCTTTAAACAAGTACAAACACAAGCATTGTAAACACTGCAATAGAGAGGGACATACAATTGAAAATTGTAGGACTCTAAAATTTCATTGCAATTATTGTAACAAAAGAGGCCACACAGAGGATATATTTAAGTTCAAAAATAGCACATGGGTTTCAAACAAATCAAGCAACCAAAATGGGCAGCAACCACCACATAGAAGTCAAGGTAACTTGCAAAATATTGTTCCATCAACTAATGCTATAGAGTCTTCTCAAACTTCACACGGATCTCATTCTCAAGAGACCAATAGTTATTCACATGGACTTTTCACAATTCAATTTCAACAAATTGCTAATGCTTTGTCTAAGATGACTCAAAATTGTGCTACGGGTAACGTTGATGCTTATGCAAATGCAGCAGGTTTATCTCTTTTTCCAAATGCTTCATGTAATTTCATATTTAGTAAATCATGGGTTTTAGATAGTGGAGCTACTGATCATATAGCTTCTGATCCCACACTTCTTACACAAACAGAAACCCCATCAATACCAATTGTTAAATTACCCACCAGATCCTCTACTTCTATCACTTGCACATGCACTATACCTTTCAACTCAGATATCACCTTAAGCAATGTTTTATGTGTCACACCCCTTTTTCCTACCCCCAAAAGGAATGTTTATAGGTTATGGATTGTGGGTTGAGAGTTTTTCCAATTGAAGTGACAAATTTGAGTAGGGATTATTTTATTTACAGAGCCGCCACTTGGAATTGATTTTTCGGTGTTCTAAGTCACCTTTTATTTGAATCCCTAGTCAAAGGAAGGTCTGACTCTATTTTTATCGGTCCGCGAAAACAAAGTTCGGGTAAGAAATTATGTTGACTGGGGAGAAGGTGTGAGGCATTCCCCGAGTCCCGTGGTTCTAGCACGGTTGCTTTATTGACTTAAAACTTGGCTTAAATTAATTTTGCACAAACTGTGATTTATATTATTTTGATGTTTTACCCATCCGCTTTTAATTTCTAGATTATTAGATTAATCAAGGAAAATAATTTTTATAAATTGCATTATCCCAATCATGCTACGCAAGCGAATGCGTGATCGAGGTGGAANTAATTATTAAAATTATTAAAGAAAGATTCGAATAAAATTGTCCTGATCGTACCACGCAAGCGAATGTGCGACCGAGACGAATTTATTAATTTTTGTCATAATAGCGCTATGCAAGCGAATCCGCAGTTATGATAAAGGACTATTAGCACACTATTATTTTCAGAAAGATACTATATTCGTGCTTTGAGAAAATTAATTTTTTGTAAAAAATTATTAAATGTTACTACCGCGCTACGCAAGCGAATCCGCGATTATGACAAAAGATTAATTAAATTGAAAGTTAACTAAAAACTAGCGAGTATGGTATGACATTGTTGAATTAATTTATTTAATGTTAAATATCACGCTACGCAAGCGATTCCGTGAAGTTAAAGCGCGCCTACTATTTGCCTAGCGTTTAAATTAATACAAAAAAAAAAGAAGTGCTTAAACTTTTCTCTTTTTTATTTTTAGCCTTATTCGACAAAAAAAGGGAACAAATATGACATTATTAAAAATTATTTTTAACTAATGCAAGACATTAAACCCGGGTAAACTTATACTGAACTTTCATGATTTTGGGCCACTTATTTTATTTAACAAAAGATAAAATAGTGATTTTAAGGAAAAACCCATTTACTTTCTATTGTCATTGGGCCTACAGATTTTAGCTCATTTAGCCTATGCTGCTTAAGAGCTTCAATGACAAACACAACACAAAGTGACAAGTATTCTTCTAAGCCCAAATTGCTCATCACATTGATGCCCAAATTACAAGAAACGTTTTTCTTAAAAAAAAAACTCGCATGCTAGTCATTATCTTTGCTCTTTCATTTCCTTAATCAATTTATTTCGTAAGGACTAACATAATATTTCTACTCATACACCAACATGGCACTAATCAGACTACAAACTCATTAGTAACGTAAACACCTTAAGCATTTGAATCCACTTTCATAATTACAAATCGCAACTAAGTATAAAATTACAAAAATAAATAAATAATACTTTAATGCTAAAGAGAAGGACCATATTATAATATTATGTTGACTATAATGTAAAGTATCAAAACATTTGATGCTAGAAGTCTTTCTTAAATAATTATACATGAACCTTAAAAGTAACTCACATAAAAAAGATCCCAAACTAAACAAACATGGTTAAAACGAGCTTTTCATCTCTTCCTTAAACTAAGTAAACTTAACAAAATGCAGTTCTAATCATATATAAACAAGAAAACGATAATTTAACTAACTTCTAACATATTTACATAAAGATAACAGTAATATAACATTCATCTTGAAACAAAATCAATCTAACATGCTCCATCAACCAAACCGGGATCAAATGCTTCTTATTACAAAAAAATCTGCAATATAAGGATTTGAAAATTACCTGGAAAGCAGAAATACAGCAGTAACAATAGCAGAAATTTCAGCAACAGAAACAGTAGGATCAGCAGGGGAAACAACAACAAATCAACAACTTGGGTGACCCGAGAAACAACCCAGAAAAAGTGACGAACTAAAGCAGAAAATTCAGCAACTTTTAACAAGGAAAGAACTAAGTAAACTGACTTAAGAACCCCCTTTTGGGACAGTTTTTGCCTTCTGTATACTCACTCAACAACTCTCATAACTCATTTTTTGGATGCTCAGTTTTTAAATTGTGTCTTTTTTCTTTTTCTCTTTCAAAGTGTAAAAGATCTTTCAATATGTGTAAGAGAGAGTGTGTAAAAGATATGTCTTTTTTAGAGTGTAAGAGTGTAAAATCTGTCCCTAAAGTGAAAGAAAGACCCTCTCTTTATAGGAAAGGAAGGACATGATTTCATTATGAAAATTTGTCCAAAGGACAGATTTTCATCTGTCCAACAGTATTCAAAGGACAACCCTTTGGTAAAAAATCTGTCCAAAGGATAGTATTCTACCAACTAGAGGCATATTTGTTTTTTGGAGTTTGTACTCCAAACAGTACACAAACAGTAAATTACAACCAAACATGTACTCTCCTATCAACTACTGATTCAACAATCTCAAAAGCAGATAATTCAACATTCAAACATCCAGAAATAGAATCCAAACGAATGCAGAAATTATATAACCAAAATCAACAATTAAATTAAACTCGATTAAACGCTAACTAAGCGCTAATATCAAAAGTAATATTATACTAACAATAACAAACAAAAAAATATCAGAATCTAAATTAACTAAATCCAAACTTAACACAAAACAAAAATCTTAAAAAGAAAAGAGGAACTAGGATCTTACAATAGCAAGGGATTCGATGTTAATTCGAGGAGCGACGAGATGCCAAGGATATCGGGCAGCGACGAATTGACCACAAAGCAAACTTTTCACGTTAGCAGACACCAAAACCAAAGGTTCGGCGAACCAATATCGATCTCGGAATCCTGTCAACGTGAAAAGCTCGCTCGAGTCATATCTAGACAAGAGGGGAAGAAGAAAGAAAAATAAAATTAAAAAAAAATAAGAAAAAGAATGAGCAGCGGCGGCGGCAATGGCAGCCGTGGGGGTGGTCGCCGGAATTCGGGTGGAGACCAAGGGGAAAGTGTAGGCATGGTAGAGCTCTATCCATCCATGTATGTGTTGTGGGGTGGAGGTGGCCGGAACTTCACGAATTTGGGCAAAAAGGTGGCGGCTAGGGTTTCCTAGATCTAAAATTCGTGGAGTTTGAGGGGTTTTTGAAGGATTTGGTTCGGAGATATGGAAAGAGGAGAGGGAGATTATGAAATGGTAAAATTTTTGGGGTGTTTGGAGGACGGCCGCCGCCGGTGGGCGATTTCCGGCGGCGGCAGTGGGCGGCGGCAGGCGGAGCAGGGGGAGAGGGATAGAGAGAGAAGAGAGGGAGGAGAAAAAGAGTATAGGGGGAAATGGGGGAAATTTTCGGCCACCTTAGGGTTTAAATACCCAGAACAGAGATTAAATGGTGACCGTTGGATGAGGGAGAGATGAAGGGCTGAGATTTGGTCTTGGCTCACTTAATGAAACGACGTAGTTTAATCATGAAACTACGTCGTTTTGGACCAGGTCTTGGCAGGCCATTTATTGGACCATGTATGTCCGAATTGGGCTCAAATCTTGGGCCAATTTAGCTCAATTTTAATTAAAATACAATAGCCCAAATCCTTAACCCCTAATCATCTTATTTAATCCTAGAAAATTATATAAGTAGAAAGAAAATCTATTTGGGATATATAATTTAAAGATGCCCACTAATGTACACAAGTAACAGGTAAATAAATATTTTTTTTGGTATTTTTTAATAAAGAAATGCAAAATAAAAAGTGCACAAACAACTAAAAATCATCGAAATACTAGTATTTTTAGGGGAGTTAAAAGCATGCAAAAATTAGGTATTCACAGCTGCCCCTCTTTGCTCGAGAACATGAATAGTTTTCGTGCAAAGAAAAGTGAATCCATGACTAATTTTTGCTCGCACATCACTACAATGAAGCATTTTGAAAAAGGTGACTGAACCTTGCTTCCGAGGTTGCCTACATATCCTTGGCTATAAAGGAATCAAGTCAGTGTAGTTCTGGGAAAACTTGGTAGCTGGGACTACCGGACACTGGAGTTAAGACTGTTGCTGCTGCTGTTGTTGTTGTTACTGTTACTTGCTGCTACATCAAAAGAAGAAGAGAACTACACATTGCTCAAGCTAAAAGTTACAAAATTCCTATCTATGTGTCTTCTGGAGTCAAATCTTGATTCTTGACCTGCTCGCTTCTGTTGACCTAAGATTGGATCTTGATGCTCTTTGAAGAAAGGACTATGGCTCATTCTCGATTGCTTGATATCCCGATCAGATTTTGGAAAAATAAAATTTGAGAAGCTTGATTGTTGACACATTATCAATGCTAAACTCCAACTATCTTGTGATCGAAAGACTTCTTTCTTCTTATGGGAAACTGAAACTGCAAGCTTTAAACGTCACCTGTGCTCTACGGCGGGGCCTGAAAATCCATCAAAGACGAACAAAATTTTTCTGCCCCAGTATGGACTAGGAAAATTTTGTGAGTTATCAGAGAAAGGTATAAACTATCTAATTTATTGGAAGGCACACAAAGACAGTAGAATAAACTAGCTAAAAGAGATAAAATTTTGTAACAAGGGATTGTGTACCCTACGTTACCAAGAGGATAGGCAACCAGGGGTTGGTACCCTGTATTACTGAAAGGAAATGTAACCAGGGGTTGGAATCCTGTACTACTCGAAAGAAAACGTAACCAGGGGTTGGTGCCCTGTATTACTGGAAGGAAATGTAACCAGGGGTTGGAACCTTGTGTCACTAGGAAGGAAAGTAACTAGGGGTTGGTACCCTGTATTACTGAAAGGAAATGTAACCAGGGGTTGGCACCCTGTATTACTGGAAATGAATGTAACCAGGGATTGGTGCCCCGTATTACTGGAAGGAAATGTAACCAGGGGTTGGCACCCTGTATTACTGGAGAGGAATGTAACTAGGGGTTGGTACCCTGTGTTACTGGAAGAGAATGTAACCAGGGCTTGGCACCCTGTATTACTAGAAATGAATGTAACCAGAGATTGGTGCCCCGTATTATTGGAAAGAAATGTAACCAGGGGTTGGCACCCTGTATTACTGGAAAGGAATGTAAGCAGGGGTTGGTACCCTGTACTACTGGAAGAAATGTAACCAGGGGTTGGCACCCTGTATTACTGGAAGGAAATGTAACCAGGGGTTGGTACCCTGTGTTACCGGAAGAAAATGTAACCAGGGGTTGGTACCCTGTATCACTGATATAGCGTTGAATTACTCTAGGCGAAATGGTTCTACCCGAGTTAAACTACGTAAAACATCATGAGCGAAGAGTACTTCTACCCGGAACTATGAGCTGGATCCCCCTAGGCGAAATGGTTCTACCTGGGTTAAGCTACGTAAAATGACCTGAGCGAAGAGTACTTCTACCCAGAACTATGAGCTAGATCCCCCTAGGTGAAATGGTTCTACCTGGGTTAAGCTATGTAAAATGACCTGAGCGAAGAGTACTTCTACCCGGAACTATGAGCTGTATCCCCCTAGGTGAAATGGTTCTACCCGGGTTAAGCTACGTAAAACAACCTGAGCGAAGAGTACTTCTACTCAGAACTATGAGCTGGATCCCCTTAGGTGAAATGGTTCTACCTGGGTTAAGCTACGTAAAACAACCTGAGCGAAGAGTACTTCTACCCGGAACTATGAGCTGGATCCCCCTAGGCGAAATGGTTCTACCTGGGTTAAGCTACGTAAAACAACCTGAGCGAAGAGTACTTCTACCCGGAACTATGAGCTAGATCCCCTTAGGTGAAATGGTTCTACCTGAGTTAAGCTACTAAACTAGGAGGTGTGAATAATAGTGATGCATGCTAAAAATAAAAGAAAAATGGAGATTTTAAGGAGCTTACGTTTGGTGACATTCGTCCTTTGAGAATTTCCATTCTGCACTACTTTGTTCCTGCTTTTAAACAAAGAAACATTTGTGAGTTTTCAAAGTGGTGGTTGGTTTGCGGCCTTGATGCCCCATTGTGGTTTGACTTCGCGGCCACTCCTCTATTGAAGAACCGATTCTATCAGTGTGGTACCGAGATGCTCGGCTGGTCTGTATCATTTTCTGGAGACCTTGGTTTTCCAATGTTTCCCCCAACTGTTTCAGACCCAGACGTCCTTGGTATTGCTACCTTTGTCTCTGAGGCAATGCAATTTATCTTTAAAAATCAAACTCAGTTGTCTTGCACCTAGTACCGGTTTGTGTATGCAGTGCTTATCAACTTTTCTCATGAGGCAAGTCTTGCTTAGGTAACCTTTTCAGTTTCTTTGAGATACCTTGTTTGCCTTACCAAATGAGATCACAGATGGATCATGCCTTCATCAATGCCAGATATGCCCCAAATTGTGCTCGATAATACGGGGAAACTGTAGCCTGTTTTGCAGTCATTTCTTTGCTTCGCTTTTGACGAAAGATTAGACTGAAAGGGACTTTAAAAAAAATTATGGGTAAAAATAGAAGAATAATTGAAGGTGAAAAAGAACTGTGCTTAAACAAAAGGCGTCCCTTTCGGGGAAAGGAATATGGAGACTTATCTGGAAGTATGTGCCGACTTCAATGAATCATGACATGCATTTTGGACTGGACGCCTGATCCGTCTGAGCTGTCTAATTCTCAAAATCCGTCGCAAAGGTTCATCTAGAAATTGTCTTGGTCGTGCTCATGCCGGGGTACCGAAGACCTTCATTCGGCTAGTAGCGCCCTTTGCGGGTTTTCGCTAACTAACCTCTCTCATTTCTCTACTCACCATTGCCTTATAGTGCCCGTCTGGGTTTTCACCGATAAGACTCTCTCATTTCTCTGCTTACAGTCGCCTTACAGTGCCCATACAGGTTTTCATTGATAAGACTCTCTCATTTATATATTTTTATATATATATATATATATATATATATTTGAGATACGACATACGGAAGGTTGCCCAATGAACCTGGAATGGGGCCTTCAAATATTTTCAAAGATCAATCAGAAGTTCTTAACAGCGAGATAGCGAAAAGAACCTTGAATTGAATTACAACTTTTGGAACAGTTTCTACAGAAAAATCATAAAAATAAAACAAACTTCTGCCCTAGTCTTGGAGTACTGGGAATATGGCTTTTTTTGTTGTGATGGGACCGAACCCAGGGTAAGGCTGCCTACGTATCCTTTCGGAATCAGGTCGGACGTAGTTCAATG
>ML278104.1:0-58098 GCA_005239495.1 Nicotiana undulata
ACCACGCCACGTTACGTATTTTACGTAAGAGAAGAGAGAAAAATAACATGTGGGGTTTCACAATGGTGGTCCATCCGGGAGTCATCACCAACAGGAAAATGTCCATCATGGAATGTCAACACATTACGACTTGTAAGTGAAGTGATACAACTATATGAAAAGTATTTATTAATTTCAGTAGCTTATTATTTTGTTGTTTGTGTTGTGAAAACGAGCAAGTTTAACCACCTGTCCTGACTCAATTGCCGAATACGACATATTAAATCGGGATCTGGCAGATGGACAGAGTGATGAAGAGAACAGTGATTATGACAACAATGCCGATGATTCCGGAGACGACACACCCTTCCCTCGTGAGGATGGTGATGAGGAGGGAGAGAATGATGGACCTGATTTAATGAGGGAATATGCTCCACCCCCCGTTAGACCAAGAGTGTACGAGTTCCAAGTGTCGTTTCATTCAAGAAAGATTCCTTACCTTGATAATTTTCCAAGTATGCCGGATGTGGATGTCCTCACAAGGGATTTTGCTGAAATTCAGACATCAATGTGGGATGATTCTAGACCAACGGTACTGGCAAAGGGCATGCATTTTCCTGATATAGACCCCACCAAACATAAGGAGCAGTAGCAACCTTGTATACCGGTGAATATGTACATCATTTGTCTCGCCGGTGATGTCGGGGTGCAATATCTCCAAATGCTGTCGAATTGCTATCAAACTCATGCGACTGGACCCTGAGTGTGCAGTCTCATCCTGTGGCCTGAAACCGGTGAGCTGCTGCAGCATGTCCAAATACTGCCCACGTGTCATCTCTCTCTTGGCCTGAGGCAGTGCAACAGGCAGTCCATCAATAGGCATCCCATATAAAACCTCCACGTCCTGCAGTGTGATGGTGGCCTCGCCAATGGGGCAGGTGGAATGTGTGCGTCTCCGGTCGCCACCGCTCTATCAGGGCTGTGACCAAATACCAGTTGAGCTGCAACCGCCCGATCTCCAAAATCCTGTAGAAGCCCGTATCCCGCAGGCGCTGGACTACACGGGGATGAAGATCTCTGTACTTCATAAAATCCCACATGTCGTCCACTCTCCAGGCGCGGAGAGTCTGGGCCAGTAACTCTCCCTCCCATACGTAGGCGGACCTATGATCGCCCTGTAACACTAATAGCTCATCGAAGAAAGGTCTGGGATGCATAGGCGGCACGTCTATGTCGTCTACTGTAAATTAAACAACATTAATTGTATTTTTGATATGTAAATTAAATAATTAATTTATAAAGTTATACAATATTTAATTGGACAAAGTATATATCTATGGATTCCAGGCTCGATATTTGAGGCCCAGTAGTACCAAACTATCCTGAATTCTTGTATGTGTCAATTTTATTATTTTTATAATTTTGTATGTTTGTTTTGTAAATTAATAATTATTTTTTATAATTATACAATATTTAATTGGACTGAGTATTCACATATGGGTTCCAGGCTCGATATTCGACGCCTAGTAGCACCAAGCTATCCTGAATTCTTGTATGTGTCAATTTTATTATTGTCATAATTTTGTATGTTTGTTTTGTAAATTAAATAATTATTTTTTTATAATTATACAATATTTAATTGGACTGAGTATTCACATATGGGTTCCAGGCTCGATATTTGAGGCCTAGTAGCACCAAGCTATCCTGAATTCTTGTAGTTGGGATGGCAATTGGGGCAGGGCGGGGCGGGGCAGGGCATGGGAAACCATTAATGGGGCGGGTCAGGGAAAAATTTAAACAGGGCGGGGCAGGGTAAAATATTTTTTTTAAAAAAAATTAATAGGTTAAGGTAGGGCAGGGCAAGATCCGAATTAGTACATGGATCGGGTAAAATAAAAATGACCCGCGTGTTTAATAACATTTTTCATCTCAGAGACTCAGACTCTCTCACTCTCACTCTCACAGTCTCACTCTCTCAGATTAGCAAACGACCTCCAATTTCCAAGCCCTAGCCAGACCGACGCCACTCGCCAGTAGCCACTCGTCGCTGGCTCGCCGGCCGCCACTCTTCCTGTCTTCCAAATCAGAACACTATTCCGGCGTTAGTCAAACCTTCCAAACGACCTCCATATTTGATTGCAATCGATTTGGTAAAATTTGCTAATACTTGTTTAAATTTTCTGCAGACTTGTATGAATTTTCTTCAGATTTGTTTCTAGTTATGTATGAATTTTCTTAAGATTTGATTGCAATCGATTTGGTAATAATTGCTAATACTTGTTTCGGATTTGTTGTTTGTATTCAGTTTAAATGTTTACTCATGGGAGTCTTTGGTTTAGGCTATTGGTATTGGATTGCTGTGATTGCTTGTATCCTTTGTGGATACATTAATGTTTAGACTGGTTGAGTCAGTTCTCCAATCTAAATTAGTGACACAATTATGTGTTCTTTGGCTGTCGTGCTTGTGATATTGTGCTACTGTGCTAGTGCCAAAGCCAGTGAATCCTTAAAAGTTTGGATCAAATAATATCGATGGAATGCTATCAAACATTTTTGGAATGTCTCATACTGGAAAGTGTCTAGAAATTGGGAGGAGTAAGTATTTACATGGAATATTTATTTTCCCCTGCCTAGATGGCATTGAAGATTATTTGATGTTTATTTGCTTGATCTTACTTTCTGAACCTTTATTGTGTTTGAGCGAATGACTAATTCTGAATATTTCTTCAAATAGTCAAACAACACCATGATAAGGTATATATTCTTCTTGATTTTTGTTTTGTGGACATAATATTTTCTATTGTCTTGTTTTTTAAAAGCTTTCTTTCTGTGAAGTTATGGTGAACTGTTCAGAATATTAATTTTGGCATATTGGTGATGATGTGAGTATTTGTAATAGGTAATTATGACATCTCAAAATGAAGAGAATCAGCCAGCTTCTTCTTCTAATGCTATTTCGTTAGACGACGAGAGTCAAAGGCCTGATGAAGTTGTTGAAATGGCAAAAAGAAGATATTCCCGAGCATGGAATCATTTCGAGCCGGTGAAGTTTAATGGTGTTCCATATGGTGTTTGTAAGTATTGCAATCGCCGTTATAAAAATGCTAAAAATTGTGGTACACAATCTATGTTAGATCACATACCTAAGTGTCCTAATATGCTAAGAGATGTACAAAATAAGGGTGATACTGGGGGTGGTTATTTTGATCAAGATGTTGCACGTAAACAACTTGCACATGCTATTATTTTACACGAGTATCCACTCTCTATAGTTAATCATGTAGGATTTAGGAACTTTGTTGCGAGTCTCCAGCCTATGTTTAAGATGGTTTCTAGAAATACAATCAAGAATGACATAATGAAATTTTTTGACAATTTTAAATCGAAAACTTCTAAGTTGTTGGAGAAAGTCACTAGTAGAATTGCAATAACAACCGATATGTTCCAATAGTAACAAAAAAAGGTACATGGCTATTACTGGTCATTTCATTGATGATTCATGGAGGCTACAAAGTCATATTATGAGATTTTCTTATGTCCCTGCCCCACATGATAAAGATGCTTTGTGTGGTGATTTGGTTAATTGTTTGTTTGATTGGAATCTTGAACGCAAAATATCAACTATAACAGTTGATAATGCTAGCACAAACAATGCTATGATTAAAACTTTATTGGATGAGAAACTTAATAAAAAAGATATGTTGTTGAGTGGTCGAGTATTTCATGTGCGTTGTGCTGCACATATTTTAAATTTGATTGTGCAAGAAGGGTTAAAGGTGATAGGAGATAGTATTAGCAAAGTGCGTGATAGTGTCTTGTATTGGAGTGGATCAGCTGGCAGAATTGAGAGGTTTGAAGAAGCCGCACGTTTGGTTCACTGTTCTTGTAATAAGAAGTTGGAGTATGATTGTCCTACTCGGTGGAACTCAACATATTTAATGTTGAGAACAACTATAGAATACAAAGAGGTGTTTAACAAGTTGAGTCTAACTGACACAAATTATCACTCTTATCCAACTGAAGAACAATGGAGTAATGTAGAAGATGTTTCTGGTAAGCTCAAACTTTTTTATCATATCACTGAACAGTTTTCTGGAACTCAATATCCAACTTCTAGTCAATACTTTACAAAAGTTTGTGAAATTAAGCTAGAATTGGAAGCTTGGGTGAATGAGTTTAATCTTGTGATTAGCACTATGGCATCTGCGATGTTGTTGAAATTTAAAAAATATTGGGAGGATGTGCATATTTTGATGGGAGTAGCTGCAATCTTTGATCCACGGTACAAGATGAGGTTGGTAGAATTCTTTCTTCCACTAATTTATGGTGAAGAAGCTTCAGCTAAAATTCAAGAAGTTCGATCCAATTGTTATGATCTCTTTCAAGATTATAAGAGTAAATTATCTGCTCCACATGATTCATTAACATCTAGTTCTAGTGAAGTCACTAGTTTTACTCAGGTTGATCGGCTTTCGAGCTTTGATAGATTTGTAGCTTCAACTGGAGCTACCGTGGAGAAAAGATCAGAGTTGGATATGTACTTAGAAGAAGACCTACTACCTTGAACCCCTTCATTTGACAATTTGAGTAGGTAGAAGACAAATGGATTGAAATTTCCTATATTGCAAAAAATGGCTCGTGATCTCTTAGCCATTCCCGTGTCTACTGTTGATTCAGAATCGGCATTTAGCACTAGTGGGAGGTTGATTAGCCCTCATCGGAGTAGACTCCACCCCAATACTTTGGAAGCTTTAATGTGTGCTCGCACGTGGTTATGGAATGATTTAAATGGTAAGTATTTTCTCATTATTTTCTTAATAGGTATTCAATTGTTTAATACTATATTGATACTATGCGTTTTTCCTTTTAGGTTTGACTTCAACGGTTGATCAAGTTTCATGTCCAACATTGTTTGATAAAGAGGACGAGCCGTATTCAATTGTTTAATACTATTTTGGATTGCCACATAGCTACTGTTTGATCTGATCCTTTTTGACAATACCAGCAGTCACAAGAAAGAAAGAAACATTCTTTCTCTGATCTCCTTGAAGTTGTATCACTTTTCCAAGTTCCTTATCCTGCACAACATTACCGTTGCAACAGAACTCATTTTTCAGATCTTTGAGGATTTTTTCGTAACTGAATTGTTTCCTCAGTCCTTGAACTGTTGTCAAACTTTTCTTTCCATTCCTTTGTTGTATACGAATATGAACATACTCTTTGGCTCTAGGGGCACCTGAGTCCTTAGCCTCAGCAAATGGATCAAAAGCAGATGGGATTTGAACGTCGATATCAACCATGTACCTAGCTGAAACACAACTTCTCACCCTCCGAAACTAAATTGGTCACACAAGAGCTGCAAAAACAACACCAATTCAAGCTTGCAGATGTTGAATGTTTATTTAGTGTTACTTCTACTTTCTCCAATATATATTTAGGTTGATCTTAGCCATTCCCGTTGTCTTAATGTTCTGCAGAGAAAAAATGAAACAAAGGACAGATTTTGACTGAATTTTTTTATAGAAAGATATTGAGCCGTATTTAGGTGAGTATCACTTTTTTATGTAATTGATTCTTTGCCCTCGAGGTATCAGTGCGTCAACAACACAGTAGCCCAAATAAATTTATAGTATTAAATCTTTAATATATAACATGACAAACATATGAGAAATTTTGTTTGAGCTCAATGAAATTGCTGAGTTTTTTTAACTACTCTTCTGTCGAAACATATATAGAAATCATATTTGAGCAATCAAAATTTAAAAGCGATTTTCGCTACATTATTGTATCTAAGGTCCAATTTGAACTTTGTACATGATTCAATTTTTTTACACATAATTTGTGACGTACACAGCGGATGGTGGGCTAACAAGGAGTGGCCAAAGAGAAAAACTTGATAGATTTTTAGGTCGGTAAGCTTCCTAAAGATTGCAGAGAAACTACAGACTTACAAAAGTAATACACTAGATCATATTAGTGAAAAGAAGTTACTACAAAATATGGAAAAAAAACATCCCAAGAAACTGAAGCCGTAACTTTTCACCCTAAAATAGAAGATGAAAGAAAGCAGTAATCTATATCTATCTAATGCTTTCAAAAATAGGTTAAAAAATACAAGAAAATCTAAACAGGGCAGGGCAGGGCAGGGCGGGGCAAAATTTGAAAAAATGCTAAATAGGGCAGGGCAGGGCGGGTCAAAATATTAGCAGGTCAAGGCTTGCCCCGCCCCGCCCTAACCTTCCCTGCCCCATTGCCATCCCTACTTGTATGTGCCAATTTTATTATTTTACATGTTAGTTTCATAATTTTATATGATTGTTTTGTAAATTAAATAATTAATTTTTATAAATTGGACATAGTTTGTGTTTGATCTATCAGTATAAGAGATACTTAAATAACATGGACACTACGCTAAAATGCTCTACATTTTACTCTGCTAAAAAGGCACTATATTACTAGTCTTTAAGCAAATAAATAATCTAAACTAGATAAAAATAACAAATACATTTTTAGCACAAAACATTCACGAAAATACATATATAACAATAAAAGAAATTTATTAACATTTTTATTAACAAATAATAATGATTTCTCAATTTTTACATATTTTTTTAGAACACTAATATCATAGTCCGGATAAAAACAACATACTAGTTTAATCGCAAAAAAAAAAAAATACAAAACAACATGGAAACACATTCAAAACAACTAATATGCATTATTTATACGAGTTTCGACATAAACTAAATCGGAATACCTCGATTTATGTTTTTCGGAAAGTTGATGAATTGAAAATTTGAGTCCGAAACAAGCAAACCACAACAATAGAGGCTTGCCTAGGATGTGAGACCTACAATCTTATCTTTTTGTGTGACGGGCGGGGTCCACTCGAATATTTTTTGGAGAAAAATAGGGGGGTGGGGAGGGGGGAGACCGCTTCTAATTTTTAAAATGGGGGGAGGGGGGGAGACCTTCTGGTTCGAAATGTGGGGAAGAAGGGAAAGGGCCCGTTTTTATTTATGTATAGCGCGATATATAATAACGCTTTTATATACTGTGCTATGCATAACTGTCTTATCAGCCAATGCATAACGCAGTTTGTAAGAGCGTAAGCGCACGTTAAGGTATAACGCTCTTTAAAAAAGCGTTATACATAGATATGTAATTATTATTTTTACACGCATTTCGGTTCTTTTTGTAAAAAAGAACCACAAATAGGTTCTCGACTCCAAAAATATGCCACTAATTACTTTAGGCTCGTACCAAAATTTATAAATTTATGAAAAAAGACCTGAAATTGGGGTCGATACATATAGAAAAAACATTTATTCTTGGCACCCAAAGAGGGAGAATATATTTTTCTTTATTGTTCGGCTATTACAATCCTATGTCACGAGTTATTTGCATTCAACTTGTTTTTCTTGTAATACAAAAAGATATAGATATATTTTTTATGACTTGATATTGCAAGAATTTATTTTGCATTGTTTGTTCTATTCCTTACGGCACAAAATAATTGGTTCAAGTAATCACAACTTTGTTAAAACGGAAAAATTGAATTTAGTTTCTTAATGATTACATTAAAAGTACAATACAAAAAGAAGAAATACAATGCAAGTTGAAAGGTGATTTGCCTTAAACTACTATCCTTTGGATTTTGCTTAAGCATGTAAGATTAGACCATTTTGTCAAATGTATTATAGCAAACCAAAAGGTCAATTAATTTCGATCTCATAACAATATAATTTGAATTTGAATATGCCCGCTTGGTCATCAAGTTGTCCCACAATCCTGAATTGCGGGTCAAAAATCTAATAATCATGCTTTACCAGGGTCAAAAGGTGCTTTTTGAAAAAAGAATTTATAGAAAATACAAGACAAAATACATAACTGCACTTTTAAATTTGGTCCTTTTTGTCACTTGGACACCTAAATATAGAATTGTTCCTATCAGACCCATCAACTAAATTACATATATGCCAATTAGACACTTTGTAGTGACATGATTGAGTGTGTGCCTGTGTGGAGGTCGAATGACGCGTGGACATGAGAAAAAAGTTGTTGATTATTGTTATTATTATTTTTATTATTGTTATTATTATTATATTCTAATATATTGTTCCAATTAAAGCTAACTTTTTACCCTACATTCTATTTCTCTTCTTCTTTCCGTGAACCCATCATTTTTCTTCTTAATTTAAAAAAAAAGAAAGTTTAGTGTACATGAATTTGACTATTCTCATTTGACATGCTTGTTCTCTTTACACGACACTTGTAAGCTACACCAACTTAGACGAGGAATAGAGAGAATAACGTGATATTTCAATGTTCGAAATAAGAAGAAGTGTGACAGAGCAAATTTTCAGCGGGCTTTTTAGGGCACTAAGTCTCTAGAGCCGACGGTCAAGTTTTTCATTTTCTGAAAATGAGTTTTAATTTGTTTTGGGGGTTAATTCTATAAGATGGAATATTTTAAGGTGTTAGAGACAATTGTAGTACACACGTTTAATTTTTATAAAACTTTTTCTCAGATGGTCTACAAAGTGTCTAATTGGCACATATGTGATTTAGTTGAAGGGTCTGATAAGAACAATTCTATGTTTAAGTGTCCAAGTAACAAAAATGCTAAATTTAAAGGTCCAGATATGTATTCTGCCAAAATACAAGTACTCCACTTCAATATCTCTTAGGACAAAGTAAAATAAATGATGACCAGTAATAAGAATTGGGAAAGAGACTGCTATTTATGTTGCCTTTTTCTTGATGATGAAAAATTGTCAAGAGTGGAGATAATAAAGGTATTAAGTTATATAATAGGATCAATCTAATCTAACAAATCGTAGCAGGTCGGTTATTGTTTTTATGAGGTTACTCATGAAATACATAATATTTATGATAGAGGTTTATCTGCAATTACTTTTTAAATGATATGATAATGTAAATATTTTGACATGGTCGGTGCATAAAACTTAAATTCAACAATTAAGGGCAAACTGTAATATATCCAGTAGGTTACAGAAGCCCCCACAATCTTGTACAAGAAAAGAAAGACCAATCTAACTGAATACGTATAACATATTATTAACAACTACGTATGATGTTTACAAGGGAACTAGCTAAAGAATAGTACATGTTAAACCTGCAGATAAACAGACAAGTTTATGAAAGTTCAGGTAGCAAACCAAGTTGCCTCCGTGTTCTTCCAACGAATAAATCTCCAGATTTGATCATCCCTGGAAGGCGTCCAATCATCGATAAACAATAAAACTGAGCTACAGCCTCTCTTCTGCCTAAAGCAATTAATGACAATGGCAATGCAGGCTTATATACATTCAAATTGTTGTCACTTGGGTTCTTCATTAACAGTCTGATGTTCTTCGCAGCTACCACCGCGTGTCTTTGAGCTAAATATCCTAGTTTAAGTTCCTGGTTTTTCACCACTACTATGTCAGAATATCTTATTCTAATAAAATTATATAACAACACATACAGCACCAAAAGTGACTAGAGATCGAAAGGCTTGAAAACTTACAGGGATATCAGTAATATCTCCAATACCAAAGACATTGCTTCGACCCTTAACTCGCAAATTAGAATCAACCATCAACCTTCCATGAATATCCAAACTATCCTTCAATGCAGTTTCTTTTATCCATCCCGAACCAATTGGCTTCCCAATACAAATAAAATGACACTCAGCATCTATAGTTTCTCCACCTGATGTTTTATAAACATGACCATCTTTTACGGCATTTACATCTACTGATTGCCCCAGAATTATTTCAACATTCCTTGATTTTAGCCAATTTACTACCTTTTTGCTTGCCCTTTCTCCAATAAATTCCAACAACATTGATCCTCGATGCACAATTGTCACCTTCTTATCGGGATAATCCACAGAAATTTCAGCAGCCAGTTCTACGCCTGTTTGTCCTCCCCCGATTATTAATATGGAGCTTGCAGATTTTATCTTTTCATGATCTGTCAACCAAGAAAAACGAGTAAAACTGAAGCTGTTCATGAGCCCTGTAACCAGGAAAGAACAACAACAACAACAAATCCAGGAGATCCCACAAGTGGGGTCCAGGGAGGGTAAGATGTACACAATTTTATCTCTACCCTTCCAGGTAGAGGGGCTCTTGGCGATAGACCCTCGGCTAAAGAAAGGATGAAAGAAGTAATGACAACAAGTATAACAACAACAACATAACAATTAAACGATAGGTAGTTATAGCAATCCAAGAATAAAAAGATATCATACTAACACTATTAATGCTATCGAACGAGGAAGATAAAAGAAAATGCTCGACTACCTACTAACTTCTACCCTAATTCGTGACCTTCACGTTGTCCTATCAAAGGTAATGTCCTCAGTAAGTTCCAGCTGTGTCACGTCCCGCCTAATCACCTCTCCCCAAGACTTCTTTGGCCTACCTCTACCCCTCCTCATACCCATCGAGACTAACCTCTCACGCCTCCTAACTAGGGCTTCTGTATTTCTCCTCTTAATATGTCCGAACCAGCTGAACCTCGTCTCTCGCATCTCAACAGGAAAGGTACACACCAACTAAAACTCAATCGCAAACTATTCGAGTTTGATTGTATGAATCCTCTATATTCATTTTGCTTTGTTCGGATTCATTTGGTTCATTAAGGAAATAAAAGATCATTATCATGCAATCTATACAAGTATATCAACTGATCCATGAAGTTAATTACCTGTTTGGTATTGACTGAACTTCTCATCTTTTGTGTAACTACCAACTTCTGAATGACCAGTAGCAATCACAACATAATCATATGCAACTCTATCGCCTTTTGCAGTTACTACCTCCTTATCTGTGATGTCAACAGCAGCAGATGTAATGACATTTCCACGGGGAAGGTATTCAGAGTGACTAAAAATTGCTCTTTTGGCAAATGAAGGATCACACATTGACCTTAAAGCTGCCCAAGGAATCTCAAAATACTCCTTCCTGTTCACATTTCTTGCATTCAGTTAATTAGAACACACCACAAACTAATAAATTCATTAACAATGTTAATTTTTAAAGAAAAACGCCAATAATTTCTTCAGTTGGTACAGTTGATTACATAATAAGCTGTCTATTAAGAAAATGGACCTTGCGCAACTCCAAAAACTAGCTCATGAGGTGAGGATTGTCCAAGACCATATAAGGTGCCGACAAATTATTCTCAACCAATGTAGGACACTTAACTCCTACGCAAGCCCAGTGCTGGACATTTGGAGCGGTGAACAACATATATGAGGGGGGATTTTTTCCTTCCTATACCATATATGAAACCTTATTACTAAATATATTTATAGTATCTAAATTACCCGCCATGTCTACGTTTTTTCTGTAGTTTATGTACCATTCATATATTAGACATAAAAAAAGGTAGATTATTCCCTAAAATACGTGCGAAAAATAAGGACCAAATCTTCTGATTGATTTATTCAACATTAAATTCCAATTTTGAAATGGAAAGGATATCACATCTGCGAAATTTACTCTCAAACTACAATTTAAAATTAAAAAAAAAGAACGATCAGCTTCAACGAACTGAATTCAAATTGTAGAATTCAGATCTTCGAGATTCAACAAGTCGAAATTGCTACATTATGTTCTTCATCGTTTTCAGAAATTGGCGATCATATATATGTTCTTCATATTTTCTTCTCTCAATTCCACCATTGACAGCCATTAAAAAGCTTGAAAGCTTGAATTCAAATTTGGGTTTTCAAAAATCATTATTTGTTTGGATTGGGTGTTGTTGAAAATAATCGGGAATATGGTTTGGAGTTTATATCTCAATTTTGAGGGTTTTTGGTGAAGATGGGACTTGGTTTTGACTGATTTTCAGATTGAATGACGAAGAAGAAGAAGAAGAAGACATATTACAGAAATTGTAGATAAATTGTAGTTAAATTGTAGATAAAAGGTAGAGAAATTGTAGTTAAATTGTAGATTGTGTCCAGAATGTAGATAATGTATAGTTTTTTTGGAGACAAATTGTATTCTAAACATCATAATAACTACATTTAATATAACTACNAATATGGTTTGGAGTTTATATCTCAATTTTGAGGAATTTTGGTGAAGATTAGACTTGGTTTTGATTGAATTCCAGATTGAATCTCGAAGAAGAAGAAGAAGACATATTGCAGAAAATTGTAGATAAATTGCAGAAAATTATAGATAAATTGTAGTTAAATTATAGATTGTAGATAACTTATATACAATCACGACATTGAGTGGGTCCAGAATGTAGATAATGTGTAGTTTTTTTGTAGACAAATTGTATTCTAAACATCATAATAACTACATTTAATATAACTACAAAATTTTCTCTTCATCTACAAAAATTCTACAAAAAAATTCCTTGCGTAAACGGTCCAAAGTTCCGCCTCTTATTTTTCTGTTCTCATCCGCAAAAAAAAAGCAAGAGAGCCTCTAATTATTCTCGATGCCTAATTGCTACTGATTTCATCGTTGCATTATAGGGTGAACCTCTTGTATTTGAAAGTTTACATGAGCTGCCATCCTTGTTTGTTGTCTCCTCAAAATTCCACCCAGCTGCTCCTGCCGTATGCACTGCCCAGTACCAATATTTTCTGGTGATCTTGCCTTTCAAGTAAAGTTGTTACGATGAGAAGAAGAATGAATGGAGAAGAGGAAGAAAGGGGAGGAGAAAACGGCTGGTTACGAATTATGGGGAGAGAGAAACGTGAGATATATGGACACCTTTAATTAAGGAGTAAAAAACTGCCAATTAATTATACCCTAAATTAATTATGGTATAAAATTGATAATTTGATATACTAAATGTAATTAAGTCAAACCTTAAATATTGAGGGTAATAAGGTTTCCTATGTGGCATAGGAATATAAAAATTCCATATGAGGGCATAATATAGGGGAAGTCGGCCCAACATAGGATAACCCAAGAATAAGGATGGACCTGGCTTTAATATATATACTGCGTTAAGAAGATGGACCTTAATTAGGCCTAACTCAAGTAAAAAAATTAGCTCATGAGGTAAAAGCTGCCAAAGATTATACAAGAAGACAAACAACTCATTCCTTCAACTAATGAGGGACACATAACCCTATCGATCATTAAAAGAATATACTATATGTCTCAATCCCAAAATATTTTGTGTTGGCTATATAAAATCCTTTGTATATGAAAAAATACAATAATCAACTAAGCCTCAATCTCAAATCAGTTATAATCGGCCTTTACCTGATGATAGAATGCCACTAAGTATATATGTGTGGGAGTCTAATTTTTTTCCTATTTGCTAGTATAACTTTGCGATGAATCCCCCTTTCCTCCGCTATGTAACGCTAGATAATAATAATAATGATAGAATATGGAAAAAAGCAGAATAGAATGCTCACGTATCGATGAGAAAAACATTGGCCTCGTCTTGAAGAGTCTTTGCAATAAGAGAACCAGCAACTCCACCTCCAATTATCACTACTTTTTTCTTTTCTCCCCCAGTATCCGCCATGCTCATGAATTCGTAAATGCAGCATATAAACTAGTCAAGATAATCAAGCAGTATAATATCCAAATACCCAATATTAAAGAGAGAACTTATACAAAATGGCCTCCAAAATATACAAATAACAGGATAAAGTTGAAAACTTTTTAGAAAGAAAAAGAATATGGTGAAATCAATTTCCTGGCTTTTTTCTTCTCGGGGATGAGAAAAGATACAGCCAGGAAACGTAAAAGAAATCTTTGGTACGTAGAATTTTTTTGTTTCTGCTTATGAAATGGTAAGGTAAAGAAATGGGACACCGGCGAGGCTATCGCCGATACGTACGACTGCTTTTTGTAGAGGGGGTGAAGGATTGGAAGATGATGAATAAATAGCGGTATAGATAATGGAGGTAAAAAAGAATGTAATGGTAAAGAGTAGAGCGAGGGGGGGCTGTTTTTGAGCTTCCTCTGGTTTTGCATGGCAGGTCTTGCGTATTTCTCGTTAGTGGTTTCATACCACACAAGTTGTTCATCCTTATTGTCATGAATAATCATTTCCATTTTGTTTTATGGATAATTCTTGCCAACCCTTATTGATGAGACACAAAATCATGATAAAAGCTTAATATTTACATTATATGAATTTATCATGATCAAGTAATAAATTAAGATAAAGATGAATATTGATTAATTATGGTTTAATTTTAGTGAGAACAAAGCACGCGTGATATATTCATTGAGGTGGTATATGCAATAGATAAAGATTTTCTCACAAATTATTCCCCTAGGGTGGTTTGGTACATGGAATAAGAATAATAATTCCGGAATAAAGTTTGGGATTGACTTTATCCCATGTTTAGTTTGGGTTATTAGCTAATCCGGGGATAACTTTGACGCTAAGGGATCGTTTGATACGATGGTAGGATATTGGGATATCCCATGAAATTAGTTATCACACCTTCTATATGAGATGGTTAATCCCACAATTGACACCCACCATTGTATCATGACCCCTTGCACATCAGTAAAAGCTTACTCGCATATGGTATTTACTTCATACTGATTGATGCAAGACAGATGTATTGCATATGCGCATTTATTACTTCGCGTGGTTAGAAGCGGATACAAAATTTAAATTCTATGAGTTCAACTTTTAAAGTTTTAGTACTGAACCAATTTTTTTAAGGTTATGGGTTAATATCTGCTATTTTTATAATTTTAACGAATTGACACTTATAAATTTTTACTACGCATTGAAAGTTATGAGTTCAATTGTGTAACGACCCGGTCGGTCGTTTCGAGAGTTGTAGCCCCGTTTCCCCATTTACTGCTCATTTTGTGCTTTAGTGTTATTTTATGACTTACCAGGTTAATTAGTTCGAGTCCGGAGAGATTTCGGAATGGATTGACACAGTTACTCATAATTGAAAACTTAAGTTGGAAAAGTTGACCGGATATTGACTTATGAGTAAACGACTCTGGAATGGAGTTTTGATGGTCCTGTTAGCCCCGCTGGGTGATTTTGGACTTAGGAACGTGTCTGGATTGTGATTTGGAAGTCCATAGTTGAATTAGGGTTGAAATGGCGAAAGTTGATTTTTTGGAAAGTGACCGGGAGTGGACTTTTTGATATCGAGGCCAGATTCCGATTTCGGAAGTTGAAGTAGGTATGTGGTGTCATTTGTGACTTGTGTGCAAAATTTAAGGTCATCCAGATGTGTTTTGACAGGTTTCAGCGTCTTTTGCAGAAGTTGGAAATTCCTTAGTTCATTAGAATTGAATCTATGTGCGATTCGTGTTTTTGATGTTGTTTGAGGGCTCGACTAAGTCCGTGGTGTCATTTGTGACTTATGTGCAAAATTTGAGGTCATTCAGATGTGTTTTGATAGGTTTCGACGTCTTTTGTAGAAGTTGGAAATTCCTTAGTTCATTAGGCTTGAATTTATGTGCGATTCGTGTTTTTGATGTTGTTTGAGGTGGTTCAAGGGCTTGATTAAGTTCGTGTTGTGTTATAGGACTTGTTGGTATGTTTGGTTGAGGTCCCTAAGGCCTCGGGTTGATTTCAGGTGGTTAACGGACTTGGAATTGGACTTAGTGAAGGTGCTGAAGTTTGGGTGTTGCTGGTGTAATTTCACCTGCGGAGTGGGAACCGCAGATGCGGGTTAAGGCCCGCAAATGCGGAGTTGAAGGGGAGGTGAGCTGGTGCGAAGATTTTCCTGCACCTGCGTGACCGCAAATGCGACAGGAAGACCGCAGAAACAGAATTTGGATTGTGGAGCTGGGCTTCGCAGAGCGGAAGTTTTTCTCACAAAAGCGAGTCCGTAGGAGCGGAAGTGTGGACGTAAGTACGGAGATAACCGCAGAAACGGGCTTGGAGTCGCTCCTGCGAGGCCGCAGAAGCGGCTAAGTGAGCCGCACAAGCAATATCGCTGGGAAGAACATATATATACGAGGGTTCCGAGATTTTCACCATTTCTAATATTTTGAGCTTGGGTTTTGGAGATTTTTGAGAGGGATTTCGAAGGGATTCTTGAGGTACTTCACTTGTGGTTAAATTTCTTCAATAATTATGTTTCTCCATTGATTTTTCCACCTAGTACGTATGTTTTTTAGGTGTAATCTAGGGATTGGAGTCTAGGGATATGGAGAGTTGATTTGGGGGATTT
Organism: Nicotiana undulata; assembly: GCA_005239495.1. NCBI lineage: Eukaryota > Viridiplantae > Streptophyta > Magnoliopsida > Solanales > Solanaceae > Nicotiana > Nicotiana undulata. The sequence continues at coordinate 16,142 of ML278104.1, forward strand.
GGATCTCGATTCGGCGTTGGATTTTGATAATTTTGGTATGGTTAGACTCGTGGTTGAATGGGCTTTCGGGTTTTGTAATTTTGTTGGATTCCGAGATGTGGGCTCGAGTGCCAGCTTTGAGCCAATTTTGGATTTTTGATTAAAACTTCGTATTTTTCTTATGGAATCGATTCCTTAACCCATGTTGATTGTATTGTATTGTTTGTGGCTACATTGGAGACGTTCGGAGGCCGATTTGCGAGGCAAAGGCGTTTTGGAGTAGAGATTTTGCTTGAATTGAGGTAAGTAACAGTTCTAAATTTGGTTCTGAGGGTATGAAACCCTGAATTTTGTGTCATGTGATTGGTTTGAAGGTGACGCACATGCTAAGCGGCAGACGTGCACCGTAGGAACTAGGACTTTGTCCATTCCATGGAAATTGTGAAGTTCAATAACTTGTTGCTAGCTATATACTCTCCATGTGTTATAGAAATTTAACTGCAAATCATGCTAGAAATCATGTTTAGGCCATGTGTTGGTACTGTTGGGATCCGCAGGGGCCGTGTACATGTTGAATTACCTGTTATTTTCTGTTTGTACTCAATCTCGGATTCTACTTGCATATCATATATCACTCTTTATTATCCCTTGTTGATATATCATATTATTGTTGTTTAGGCTGATTTTTATGACTTCTGAGAGCCCAAGAGACTGGAGAGGTTAGTGACTCAGTTATGGCCTGAGTGCCGAGCTGTGAGTGATATGTACATATGTGGATCTTATTGCACGCCACAACGAGCCTCAGGGTTGTATATATGTGGATCGGGTTGCACGCTGCTACGAGCCTTAGGGCTGTATATGTGTGGATCAGGTTGCATGCAACGAGCCTTATGGATGTATGTATATTAATGGGATCTGGCTGCACGCCGCAACGATATAACGCTTGGGATGAAGGAGCCCATCTGGATTCTGTACATACCCTCAGTGAGCGCAGGTACCTATTGAGTACGAGTGCTGAGTGTCGAGTATTGAGCTATTGAGAAAGGTTGAGTAATTGTTGCTTTGAGAAGGCATTTTTGATTTCCTTATTGGTGCACTTAACTGTCATATATCACTGCTTTGAAATTTTAGAGAGATATTACATATGGTTTTACTTGAACTTGACATGAATAAACTTATTTGACTTAAACTAATGGATTTGAAAGCATGCCTACTTTCTTTTGTTTATATTACTAAAATTGAACTATAACTGTGTAGCTCGTTACTATCTTCAGTTCTTTCTTTAGTCTTGTTACTTACTGAGTTGGTTGTACTCACTCTACACCCTACACTTCGTGTGCAGATCTAGGTGATTCTGGACACGGTGGGTGTTAATATTTCGCACAACTGATTTGTTGGAGACTTCGAGGTAGCTTCCCAGCATTCGCAGTCCTTGTTTCTCCTTTCTTATCCTTTTCTTTTATTGTATTTAAATCCAGAATTTCATAGATATTATGTTTTTCTAGACTGGTGATGTATAGATGCTTATAAGCTCAGTGACACTGTTGAGAAATATTTGGAAATGTCGGCTTGCCTAGTACCACGTTAGGCTCCATCACGACAGGTTAGGGTTTGGGCCGTGACAAGTTAGTATCAGAGCCTAGGTTATATAGGTCTCACGAGTCATAAGCAAATTTAGTAGAGTCTTGCGGACCGATACCAAGACGTCTGTGCTTATCCTCGAGAGGCTGCTGAACCCTTAGGAAACTTCGCATTCTTGTATTCTTATAGTGCATATATGTTGATTCCGGTAACTAAATTTCTGTTATTCTATTACCGAACATGATGGACAACCACCAATACCACCAGTTAGAACTGTGAGAGGCCGAGGTCGTGGTAGATTCCGCAGTAGGGGCAGGGGTGTAGCTCATACAACAACTACGACAGCACCTGCAGACCCACCAGTTGCTCCAACTCAGGAGCAGGTACCAGATATAGTTGAGCTAGTGGGGCCAGCTCAGGCACCAACTGTGCCCATCATGATTCCAGGCCTTAATGAGGCATTAGCTTAGATTCTGACCGTGTGTACCAGTCTTGCTCATGCGGTCTCTATTCCGGCCGCATCAACCACTTCTCAGGCAGGGGAGGTACTCAGACTCCCGCCGCCTGTACACCAGAGCACTACCCACCTAGCCGACTGCAGTTGCTCAGGCCCCGGTGGTCCCTGTTATGGCTGATGATGAGCAGAGAATACTTGAGAGATTTGAGAGCCTTCGACATCCATTATTTAGCGGTGTTGAGTCAGAATATGCTTAGGGCTTTATATATAACTGCGAGCGTATGCTTCAGACAACGAGTATTCTGGAGACCAGTGGGGTCTCGTTCACTACTTTTTAGTTTTCTAGGGCTGCCTTCAGATGGTGGGAGGCTTCTGGGGGGCTGGTTAGTGCAGTACCACTTACATGGCAGGAGTTCTCTATTCTCGTTTTGGAGAAGTTCGTGCCGCAGTCTCGTAGGAGGAGCTGCGCAAACAGTTTTAGCAGCTACGTCAGGATGGCATGTCTATGACACAGTACAAGATGAGGTTTTCTGAGTTGGATCGTCACGCGGTTTGGTTGGTTCCCACTGATAGGGAGAGGATTAGGAGGTTCATCGATGGCCTCACATATCAGCCGCAGTTGCTTATGACTCGAGAGAGGGTATCTAATGCTACTTTTGATGAGGCAGTCGACATTGCTCGGCAGATAGAGATGGTACACAGTCAGGAGCGGGGAGAGAGAGAGGCAAGAAGCTTCATGGGCCATGTGGTTTCAACGGTGTTCCTTTTGGGGATAAGTTCCACCACGATAGGGTTCGTCCCTATAGACATGCTCAGACGACTCGTCCAGTTCACCGTGGTGCATCATCCGGCCATGATTCTTACATCTCTCATTAGGGCCAGTCATATCTCAGTGCCCTTCCAACTCAAAGTTTGTCCCGTGCTCTATCGGTTTAGGGCTCATCTATGCCAGGTCCTTCTACCAGTTATCCCGGTGCTCGGGGCTCCCTTCAGTCCCCATCCCCACTACTACAAAAAAAGGTCTTTGGCGGTAACTATTTAGCGGCAATAAGGTAATTATCGCTAATAAATTATTTAAGCTGAAATATTAGGGCCACATGATCAATAGCCAGTAAAAGATATCCTTTTACCGACAATCAAAGAAAATTACTGCTTAGAAGCACTAATTGAAATCAACTTTTTTATTATTTTAACTTTCCCTTCGTACAAAAAAAATATTTCCCTCCAATTTTTTTGGACAGAAATTACATTCCCTCTGATTAGAAAACAATAGGAAACCATATTCTCTTCAAAATTAAAGACGCAGGCCAGTCGCCAATTTGAAGGTGAGGCACGCCGTAGCAAAACCTACGTGCTTAACACTAACGTTACAACAATCTCCGTCGGTCTGCCCTGCCACGGTTCCGACCATCCTCAAGTAACTTCTATTCTTACCCAACATGTTTCTTGAAATCGATTTACAATTAATTTTGGGTTGATGCTGCTCGAATATGCTCAATCGTCGCTGTCAATCTTCTCTTTCTCATCCGTTTCCAACTTCTCTTTTCGTGTAGGTTTCAAGATTGTTACAAAAATTATTCTTCTCCTTCAATTTCTTGTCTATCGGTACCAGGTACCAATTTCTAATTTTTGATATCAAACTATGGAGTTTTGGGATTTCGAAAGTATAGCTTTTATTGTGTTTGCTAAGTTGTTTGTGATATCTGCCTGCTGTTAGATTGATAGTCGATTGATTGAATTGATTCTTCCTTTGTTACTCTATTGTTGTTTGTTTGTCTGCTACATTTTTGTTGTTTACTCTGATTGATAGTTGTTTATGATATATGCTGCCTTTTTTGTGTTTACAATTTCTGTTTTCTTGTCTTTGAATTAGTTCCTCTGTATTTTTTCTATGGCTACTACTAGGCGGAAGTAAGCAAATAAGATTCTGCCCAAGGGGTATGAGTAATTGGACTTGACCCCTCTTAAAATATTTACGATGATTTCATACTAGGATACGTGCAACTATAACAATAACAAAAACAAGCTAATATCAAAATAAAGACAGAGATAAGAAAAACTCAAATACCTAAAAATCCAAATCTTCAGGCCCCCTTGGATAAGCTTTTTGTATATTGGCAGGACAAATAACACATTATAGTTGTACTTCTGGAACACAGTATCACTAGTAAAGTACGTAACAAAAACCAAGTTAGTAAACGATAAAGAAATACTGCAGGAAGTTCAGGCAAAAATAACCATGACATGATTCTGGAATGTGAAGCAAAATTAAGCTGAAAATTGAACTCATCTGCAACTTTGCCATTTTACTCCAGTATGACGTCCTTCAATGTTTACGTGGAGGGAAATTTGAACATCTAACCGGTTGAAATACTCTTCAGTAAACACAGTATAGCAGGGGTCATAACCCCTCGGAATTCGTTTCATCCTCCTGAATCCATAATTAAGTGCCTGCAACTAAGTACATCATCAAAATCAAGCATAGTTTCAGGTCATGTTTGCCAAGTTTCTATTTGATTCGTGAAGATTGCATGTTGATTTCGAGCTATAAAATGAATAAGCTTGTAACAGTGCACCCATGCGATCCAATCATTCTGAAACTTAGGGGTAGAATAATCACCTTGGGTTTAGAAAATTCATGTCCACTGACAACAAGATTAGCAGAAGAAGAGGAGCTCGTGTTCCGGAGACATTTGGGAGCATAAATATTGTAGATGCCCTTTCTTAATCTTTCTTGAACCATGGCCTTCCTACTCATATGAAATATTTTGGTTAGCGGACATGATTCTTTGTAAGAATCTGTTTGTTCTAAAGCAAAACAAGCAAAAGTAGTGTAGTGTCTTACAAGATGTAAAGACATATGCTAAGGTAATTACATAGCCCCTATTACCAGAATTGAGCAAGGAATACTCAATCCTAATAGTACATTCTGAACTAATTAACCAATGATAAAGAAATATAATAATATAGTAAGGTTCTTGAATAAAAACTAGCACTAAGCATGCCGTGATAGAATCTGTATGTCACGACCCCAAATCCTAACAGGTCGTGATGGCGTCTATTGTGAAACTAGGCTAGCCAACCATCACACTACTACACATTTGTTCTATTATAATAATTCGAAAATCAATAATAATCAGCAAAATAAGAAATTAACATTTTTCTCTAAGTCTTTAAGCAATTATAATATAATTCAACAGTCTAAACTAATCCCCTAAGACTGGAGTTAACCGATCACGAGCATCTAAGAAATAAACTAACTCTACTAATGTCACAATAAATGTCTATGAATCAAATACTAAGTACTATATGAAGAAGGGAAGTGGAGAAGCTGCGGACGCTGGACAGCTATCTCGAAATCCCAAACGCTGATGACAACGAGCTCGGACGACTACTGCTCCGAACTAGTACCTGGATCTGCACACAGGGGTGCAGGGAGTAATGATGAGTACGCCAACTCAGTAGTAATGAAAATAAATCACAGTCTGAAGTATATGAAACACACAACACAAAACACCAATCCACCAAAACAGTAAAACATCAAGCCTCAATACAATATACATCAGTTCAAAAACCAATTTACAGAAAATCCTTTGAAACAAATATATTTTTCCAATATTTCTCATAAAACTGTTAGTAATATCAGTTTTAAAAATGAAGTGAATCATAGTTAAAAACTCAGTAAAATATCATCATAAAACTGCCCCTCGGGCCATAATCATCACTCGTAACAATTTCCCTCAGCACCTCACCATCACTCAGTATCAGCCCCGCGGGCAACCTCACTGTCACTCATGNCAAGCCACATCATGGCATAGATAACTCTCAGGCACTCAGCCTCTCTCATATCATAACATCCTCACAACATTGGTCCTCGGCCTCACTCAGTCAGACACTCTCAACATGCCACTCGGGCCATGAATAAAAAGGGGTTCTCGACCCAAAATAGTATTTCATTTCAAGAATTAGTAATATTATCAAATAAGAGTGTCAACAATTTCACAAGAAAGACAGAGTGTAAAATCATAGTTTCAAAGTAGTGAGAATATCAGTAAAATAGCCCACAAGGGGTTAAAACAGATCGGCATTAGGCCCCAAACATGGCTTACAACCCAAATATATCAAAACATAGTAATATTATAACTCATATGCTTTAAAAGCAGTTTCGCAACTCAATAGTTGCCTAAAAGGAACATTTTTTTCAAATTTCCAATTCGTACACGCCCCACACTCGTTATCCAGTGTGTGCGTCAATCCGTGAAAGGATGTAAAGTCCGGGGTTTCATACCCTCATGACAGGATTTAAAGACATTACTTACCTCAAACTAGCCCGAAAAGCTACTCTGCAACACGCTTGCCTCTCGAATCAACTTCCGTGTGCTCCAAATATATAAAGATTAGATTTTTCTCATAAAATTATGCTAAGGGAATGAATTCCAATTGAAAAACATCAATTTTAGCACAAAACCCGAAATTTGCCAAAATTCGACCCCCGGACCCGCATCTCGGAACTCGACAAATTTTATACCAAAATGTTCTTCATCACCTCACGAGTTCGTACATATAAAGAACTCAAAAGTAGAGTTCGTTTGGCCCCTCAAATCATCCCTAAAAGGTCTCATAATCTCAAGCCCTAACTCCACATTTTTCTACTAATTTTCATGAACTAAACACTGACATTTTGATCCTTAATCACATATAATCGAGTTTTAGGGTCCAAAATCCTTACCTCAATGAAGAACAATGATTTCCTCTCTTAAAAATCGCATCAAAAGCTTCTTCCCGTTAAAAAATGGTGGAAAAGTGAGTTATGGTCGCGGAGGGTTTTAATTTATACTTCCCAGGTCCAGACACTGTGCGATCGCGAATCCAGGAGTGCGTTCGTGAAGCATTGCCAAGTCTTACCCTACGCGATCACATAGAACAATAAATCAACCCCCCCCCCCCTATCCGATCGCGCCCAGCCAAATGCGACCGCACTGGCTTCCTCACTCCTCTCTTTGCGATCGCGACCTTGTACCTGCGGTGTGATGACCCAAATGGTCATCTTATGTAAATTTAATTATGACTGTGTTCCGAGGCCCCGAAAGCCTCCGTTAATCTCACCTCGATGTGTCGTGCGCAGCCGGGAAGCCTTTATGTGGAAACCTGATAAATAGTTGAATTTATGATAATTAATTGAATAAAGTTGACTTTGGTCAACATTTTTGGTAAACGGACCCGGACCCGTATTCTGGCAGTCCCAGAAGGTCCGTAGGAAAATATGGGACTTGGGTGTATGCCCGGAATCGAATTCCGAGAACCCAAGTCCGAGAAATGAATTTTTTTAAGAAAATTATTTTCTGGAAATAATAAAGGCTTATGAAAATGAACCTCGATGTGAAACCTGTGCTGCCGGGCCCGTATTATGGTTCCAGATCCCGGAACAGGTTCAATATGTGTTATTTAAGTTATCTGTGAAATTTGGTAAGAAACGGACTTGATTTGACAGGGTTTCGGATCAAAATGAGAAAATTTAGAGTTAATGAAGTTTTGACGATTTTCATAGAATTTGAAATTTGGCTTGGAATGTGATTTTATGTTACCGAGGTCCGAATGCAATTCCGAGATCGGGAATAGTTTCGTTATGTCATTTACAACTTGTCTGCAAAAATTAGAAATTATTCCGAGTAGTATAGGCAGGTTCGGCGCATTGAAATGAATTTTAGAACCTTAAGTTCTTAAGCATGATTCAATTTGGTTTTGGGTTTGAATTTTGAGTTTCGTTGTTGTTTTTCGCGTTCCGGAAGTTCGAGTGAGTCCGTATCATGAATACAGACTTTTTGGTGCTTTTGGACGGGGTTCCGAGGGGCTTGGGTGAGTTTTGGACCCCCGGGAGCTAAGTTGAAAAAACTAGATTTTTGCTGTCAGGTTTCCTTCTCTGCGATCGCAGAAGGTGGGTCGCGATCGCGGAGAAGGAATTGGGCTGGGCTGCTGATTTTTCTTCGCGATCGCAACTTCCTCTTCGCGATCGCATAGTGCCAAGCCAGGGCTGGGCACAATTACTCTTTGCGATCGCAGGACCTCTGCCGCGATCACAGAGGTCTGTCCAGTTGGCCTTCGCGATCGCATGGCCCTTGTCGCGATCGCAGTGAAGGAATCCCTAGGCAGTGTTATTAAATACGGGACTTAGAATATTTCCTCCATTTTCATCTTTCTCCTCAGGTCCTTAGAGAGCTCTTCAAGGAACTTTCACCACTGTTATTGAGGTAAGTAAATTCCATGGTTTAACTAGTTTCAAACATCAATTCCTAGTTAAATTTCCTACTAAGTTATCAAAAATCATAGAATTAGGTAGTAAATTTAGGGCTCTTGGGGATTTTGTGATTTTCCGTTTTAGGCCATGAATTCAAGTAGAAATCACACCTTAATGATCCTTAGGCTATGGGTGAGTGATCCCTTCGAGAATTTTCGGAATTTGATCATGCGGGACCGAGGTTGGAATTTGGGAATTCTTCAAGAATAGCGATTTTATTGAATAACTAAGATAACTTCCCTCATTGTGTATGCATTGATTTAATTATACCCCTTTTGGCTAGTTGCGAATCCTCGGGTGTAAAGTTCGGAATTTCGGGTGCAATTGTGGTCCGAGGGGTAGATTCGACACGAGGTGAGTCTCCTTTCTAATCTTGTAAGAGGGAATTGTCCCCATAGGTGATGTATATGCTATGTATAAATTGTTTGGGGGCTACGTACGCACCAAGTGACGAGAGTCCGTACGTAGCGGCTATTATTGTTATGTCCGGGTAGCTAGGCCCACATCATGCCCTATATGCTTCCTCGTAAGGCCTTATATGCTTCCTTGCAATGCTTTATATGATTTATTGTGACGCCATAAGTACTATGAGATTATGTTTTGTATAGTATTGTTCCTTTGAGGCTTTATGGAAAATTGTTGAATGGAAAGGAATTTGTTATGGAAAGAAAGTATTTGAAATATGACGACCTGGATTAGGATTCTGGGTCGTGACATGCGGTCGCATAGAGTAATTTTCTGGGCCTCACCAACTAACCTGTGCGATCGCATACATCACCCCGCGATCGCATAGAAGAATTTCACACCTGCAACACACCAACAAAACAACTATTCTTCTAAGTCCAAAAGTGCCCGTTAACCCCCCGAAATCAATCTCGAGCCCCTCGGGACCCAACCAAATTTACCAACACATCATAAATGATAATTCAAACTTAGTTTCACTCTCTAAACATAAAAAATAACATCAAAACACCAAAATCACGCCGAATTCAAGCCTAAGAACTTTGAAATTTCTAAATTCCACCAACGATCCTGAAACTATCCGAAACACATCCGATTGGCTTGAAATTTTGCAGACATATCCAAAATGACATTACGAACTTGTTCCAACTTCCGAAATGCCATTCCGAACCCGATATCCTATTTTCCACTGCCGACCGGAAATCGCCAAAAACTAACTTTCGCCAATTCAAGCCTAATTCTACACCAGACATCACAAAAATATTCCGAACATACTCCTAAGTCCCAAATCACGTAATGAAGGTATCCATACCATAAAATCCGCATTCCGATGTCGTTTACCAATAAGTCAACTCTTAGTTGACCTTTCCAACTATAAAGCTATTTTTAGTGACTAAGTGTCTCAATTCTCACTACAACCATTCCGATTCTGAGCCAACCGACTCTAACTCATCATAAACAGTATAACCAACCTATGACAAGGAAAAAATAGGAATGATAATGAAATTTCTACGGAACGACCGACCGGATCGTTACACTGTATAACTCATTGCCCCGTAACTCTGTCTTCCGTGCATAATGTAGATCATGATCTGTCCCATAATGTGTCCACCCTGCTGCATATAGTGAAGGAAAAGGCATAGAAGCATAACAGCTATCATTTAGGCACTCGCACAAGCAGTTATTAGCATAGTATTTGTTGTAGGTGTAGTACTTGGCCTCCAGTTTTTGTATATATTTTCTGCTTGTAATCTTGATGTCTTAGCAGATACATGAAGGTATGATGTCCCTAATTGCAAATGTGGCTCGAATTTATCCCCTGCTGTGTCCAAAATGTCCGCAATCGTAGTCGAATATGTGATCACGTCCTATTTTCCATGAAGATCGAGTGTGATGTAAGCTTTATGTGGCACCATTCTTGGGATGTAGTATGAACTAAGTGCACTGGGTAATGACTTCCCAATACCTTCATTGTTCCTATTTTTAGGTAACATAATATGAACATGTCACATACCAAAAACTAGGCAGCCTTCGCGTCTATGTACATGAATAATTATTCCTTATTTGTACCTTCACATTAGAGGAGCTCATGCTTAGTTTAGGGACCGGGGGTGTAGGGTAGTACCTTCTCTCAATATATGTGATATATTAACAGTACACCTCTGCATTACTTTCTTGATCTCTTCCACATGATTAGTAATATTCCAAGGAGCAATCCACAGTCCTTCTAGTACATTCTTCAACATAACGAGTCAGTTTGTAGCATCACCTGGACATATTGGTGTTCAACACAGAATATCAAGGCTTCCAAGATGTAAATAATGGGTATCGATTCCGAACGAAACAAAGTGAAGAATTTAAGGTGACACAAAATAGTGGTGTTATGGTCGTTTCAAAGACTGAAAGTTATGCAAGTACAAGTGACAATTCTCCAACATCTGCAAATATCACATATTATAGTAGATTGAATGATATTGTGGAGTTAAATTACTACGAAGAATTTAAAGTCATCTTATTTAAGTGTGATTGGGTTGATACCAAAGGTAGAGGAGTTAAGGAAGATGACTTGGGGTTCACACTTGTGAATTTCTCACGCCTAACAGACTTTGGCGATCGAGAACGTCATGAGCCCTTTATTTTTGCAGAACAAGCTCAACAAGTTATATTTGTACAAGATCGTGAAGATAATGAATGGTTTGACAACAACAACAACAACCCAGTATATTCCCACCATATGGGGTCTGGGGAGGGTAGGATGTACACAACCTTACCCTTACCCTGAAAGGGTAGAGAGTCTATTTCCGAAATGAATAGTTTGTCCCGAGGTTAATTAAACCTCGATATATTTTTAATATGGGAGAGGAAAAAATTGTGAAGTTTGAGTCATCAATGCAAAGTGATGCCACTGACTTGGCTCTTTTAGAAAATGCTCGTGTTATGGAAGATGAGTACAATGATTGGGTATGAACTGGTGTCGATGGGATAGTAATTGACACAAACGTACATTCTCAAGCTTCTCAAATGACGGTGAAGCTAATGTTGAGGGAGGAAATGACATTGAAAACGAATGTGATTCTGAATAAATTAGGTGAAACTTATAGAATATTTTTCTTGCAAGTGTTATTTAAGAACTTCTAAGGTTTTGTTATTTTTTAATTCAGAAATTTGAATATTGGTGTTTGAGTGGATTTGTTGTGCTATTTTTTACTTATATTTTGCTTATTGTATCTATTTAATTGTTATATTCTAAGGTGGTATTATCATTGGATAATTCTTTTTCCTAGTGCATCAACAACTCGTATCTCTAGATTAGCATGATGCTTCCTCCTATTTTGCATTTGATCTGCTGATCTGTTGGAGTTAATTGGTAGTAGTATAACTTAATACATCTAGATAATTTATTCATTTTGGAGAAGGAACTATGCGAACTAGAGGTCGCAACCGATTGATAATTGAACAAAATGATGATGAAGATGTGTGGCCTTATATTGAGAATTTGATGGATGATCAAAACCACTCTGCAACCCAACCTTACATTGAGAAGTTGATGGATAATCGGAACTGCTCTGAAGATCAAGCACATGATGATTGATCTAATGCGTTGAATAGTTCTGCTGGTGGCACTGATTATCAACATGATAATGATGAATCATGTAATACTTTTCTTTGTGACTATTTTCAAATCATAATTATGTGAAAACTTTGGTTACTCTAACTAGTTTAAATTGTGTAATTAGTACATGGGCTTTTCTATAATTTTTATTGTGATAACTAACTGTTTATATAGTGTAAGTCTCTTCTGTCGTGCTTTTGTTTGATACTTCTCCAATTCATCAGGAGACTGTTGTTTGTCCTTGGGCTCTCACCTACTCCTTTTATCCATCCAAGCAAGTCCTTCTTGAAAAATTTACAGGTCCTTGTTAGATGCTGCTATTAACACCACCAATACAATAAAACATAATCCTTAAGTAGGGGCATAGGCAAATACTTTCGGAGAACTGACGCACTTGGTCTTTTGAAACCCAGCTTTACCAGATAAAAGATAGTCTAGCTAAATCTTCTTATTCTAATCGACTAGGACTACACAAAATTTGAACAACCAATTGCTTTACTATGATGCTGTAGTACCAAAACAAGTTTGGAGACCACAAGCTAGCATCTCATTCTTCAACCCTGCATTGTAAAAATCTCATTAGTATTTAACAGTTGCCATAGTGTCAATTAGAATTCTTCATGTTGTTTTCCTTGATTATAATGGATTGGAGTTTTGCGACAGAACTATTAATTGATATATGAATATTTCATTTATTTCAAGTCCAAATATCACCTGTAACATTCTCAAATCTTGAGTACCTACTACTGACAATAGTGAGTTTAATATGATCCATATATACCTTATTTATGCATTGATGTAATAAATATTCCATGTTCAAGTATTATCCTAATGAGTTTCTGTATGACCTTGCATGAAATGGACATTCTGATAGCTATGTTAGACAAGGTTCAGGGGCTATTGTTGCTTACTACTTGAGCTAAATCATCAAGTCCTCAAAGGGCTTTTGATATTCTGTAAGGGAAATAGTTTCCCGTTCAGTAGCAAGCAGAAACTGAACGGGATATAGAGAGGTGCTTGTTTCTCTTTTGGTGAAAAACCAAAACTGTTAAGACTATGTATATCTAATTCTAGTTGTCAAAGTTGATAGTAATAATATTTTTGTGTCTTGTTTCTGTTTCTTCTATCGGATGACCCTTCCACATGAAAGAGAATTTATATACCTTTCATGATGTTCACCTTATCAAGATTTACCTTGGTGCTATTTGGCATGACCCCTGTAATGCTAGGAATATGTTCCAAATTTGGACAGTCACTGTGCAGTGTAAGAACATGTGACTATTAATTTCTGCTTTTCTTCCACATAGATGACATCTTGAGCACAACTGCACACCCCTTTTCATCAAATTGTCCCGTGTTAAATAGGTCGGTTTAACTACCAACCAAACAAAAAATGCCACTTTGTAAGGGGTTTTGGCTTTCCATATGTGTTTACATGGCCAGAGATCAGTCATCATGTTTGTTTGATTAATCACCTGATAAGAAGATTTAACAGATTGTTCCCCAGCCACCATGCCTTATCAACATTCAGATTCACCCTTGTAAAACGATTAAGTGTATTGTAGTTTGCCTTATCAACATTAGTATTTGTGCAACATAATGAATGTTAATAAGTGGCATATGTGTGAAAGTAGTTTCAGATGCAAATGCACTGGTTAGTTTGGTCTGGTGATGAAAGATTGTCAGTACTACTTGAGAGATTTCATAGGAAGAATGTTCTCCCTTCGTTGGTTGTTGTAGGTTATATTCTTTGCTAACTAGGTCAAAAAAGAAAGAATAAAGAGCTCTTCCTCTGAATTTTGTTTTATGCTTTGCTTCTTGGAGAGGCAACATCTCCATATTTTTGAAAAAACTTACCTGTTGACATATATTTAGTGTTGAAACATTTACTTTTTCTTGCTTTCTGTTATTTTATCATGATACTGTAATTTAAGATTTCAGAGCATCTCTCAGGTGCTTATCCATATAAGTTTTTGTCATTTGATGACCTTCGAGTCTTACATTCCAGGTAATTCGGAGCAAAAAAAGGTTCGTGGGCCTACTTTACTAAAAGATATTTGAAAATTTCCTCCGGAGAAGATAGTTGATGTGTCGTTTAATAATCGTAACCAAGATCTTGGGAAAAAAGGTCAAAAGCTTGCTAGCTTTCTAGGAATTATTGCGAGAACTCCAGAACTAACACCTTTACATATAGATGGTTGGAGAAGTTTCGACAAGGAGGAATAGAAGAAATTGGTAGATTTTGTGCGGGTATGGAGTACTTCTTCTTCTTCTTCTTCTTCTTCTTCTTCTTCTTCTTCTTCTTCTTCTTCTTATTATTATTATTATTGTTGTTATTATTATTGTTGTTATTATTATTGTTGTTATTATTATTGTTGTTATTATTATTGTTGTTATTATTATTGTTATTATTATTATTATTATATGATCAAGCTCAATCTTTTATACATGATGTTTTCTTCTAAATGTTGGCTTTATTTTTTCAGAAGAAGTTCTCTATCCCAAAAAGGGGAGAAGCTTATGTCTTAAAGTCACTAGGAAAGAAATGGAAAGATTATAAGTGCGACTTAAAAAATGAGTATGTGCAAAAATATAAGACTAAAGATGCTTTGCTAAAAAATAGACCAAGTCGCATACCGAGGGACCAATATAGTGATCTTGTCTCTTATTGGCTTTCCGATAAAGCTAAGGTATCAAAAAATGTTTAAAACATCTCTAGTTGATTGTTTTCAGTGTTTTGATTTTAGTTATGCTTAATTTTTATTATAATTTATAAGATATCGTTTTAATATTTTAATGACAGAGGCGTGCCAAGCAAATAGAAATAATAGGGCAAATAAAAAAGATACCCCACACAAGAGGATCCAAAAGTATTGCTACTTTGATGGATGAGCAGGTAAACCTGTAAAAATTACTAAATATAATATTTTAAAATCTTTTTTTCATGCATATTTAACATCAAATTTATTGTATTAGGCTGTAAATGGGATTGAGCCTACACGAGAACAATTTTTTTTTATTAACTCATCCAAAACGTAAGGATGGTAGACCACTGGATGATGATTCTGCCAAGGCAATCATAAGATTTCTTTTTTCATTTAATTTCTATATTGTGAAATAGTTAGGAAAAAAACTAAAAGCGAATAAATAAATTCTAAATTAGATTTATTGTGTACTCTATGATCAGGAAATGATAAATGAAAGGATGTACAATAGTGAGAGCTCTACTGACCAACCTCGTCGCAATGTCGCTTGGGAGGGCGATGTGTGTTCTGAGGTATTCAGAAATGACAAAAGTGGGTATGTTCATGGTTTAGGACTTGGTCCAACTCCTTCTGTTCTATGGAGTAGTAGATCTTCCTTAGGAAGTATTGTTGCGGAGGATTCATCTTATGAGGTTGTACAAAGGTTAGTGATAACTAGGATTTTTACCTTGTCTTCCGCTCTATCTTGCTTAAGTTTTGGTTATAATTGTACACAGAATAGCCCCAAAAGCTTACGGGTTGTGCTTGTTGCAGGATTGAGCCAAAATGATGACAATTAGTCAAGGATCTGCTCGAAAAGGGAGTGAAACTTGCACAAGTACCAAAAATAACAAGATGCCTATCTAAAGTGCCCACCGCGGTCCAATCTTTGCGGACCGCGGTGGTGAAGTTCAGAGAGTCCACTTCAAGGCTAAGTGACCACCGCGGCCGCGGTCCAATCTTCGCGGACCGCGGTGGTGAGGTTCAGAGAGACGTTATGAAGGGTAAAGACCACCGCGGCCACGGTCCCATCTTCGCGGACCGCGCTGGCAAGATTCAGAGACCTCTTTTTAAGGCTAAGGGCACCGCGGCCGTGGTCCATTTACTGCGGTCCGCAGTCAAGCACTTTCACAGACTTAGCAGCTGAAGACCAAAGCAGTCCACCGCGGACCGCGGTCGCTTTTACGCGGTCCGCGGTAACCCCGCAGGGGTATTTTTGTTCGGAATTTCAGCTGGGTATAAATAGCTTATTTTGTATTTTTTTAAGGGAAGTCTCGTATCAACGATAGTAGCAACTCGTGAATAGTGTTCCTTTACTTCTTTTTGCAATTTTCTTGAGATTTTAACATTGAATCATTGTGGTTTATTTTATAAATCATGTATATGGGTCTCACTTCATCTCTTTCATTGAATCTATCTTTGATTATGAGTAGCCAAACCCATTAGCCCGGGTTGTGGCTCAACCCTAATGTGGGTATTTAATGGGTTTATAAAATTAGGGCTTGGATGTTTATGAGTGTTTGGTATTTGGGCTAATTTAGGATTTTCTTGCCAAAATTAGTGGTTGCAAACACTAATTGACCTTCAATTGACTTGGTTCCTTCTTGAGAAAGAGGACTTGAGTCTAGAAAATTAGTCCAACAAGGAATTGGGACAAAATCAAGAGATTGGTAGTCCCAATCAATGGGTTGAATCCAGATATGGTAAAACCCTACTTGAGTCATAATTAACGGGTTAAACCTCGAGAGAGTAATACCCTACTTGAACTTAAATTGCTTGCATATTTGACATCCAATTGGCATCGAGAGAGGTAATTAGGGCAAAGCCACTCAAACTACCAGGAGGTATAGAGTGGGGAATTTAGTGCATTGGTTATATCATTATCCCTTCATTAACATCCTTGCCTTAGGAATTGGAATTCGTTAAGTACTCGCCTAGGTAAAAGTCATAACCCTAGTGCCTTTATCCTTATAGAAAACAACTTAAAAAACAAATTAGTTAGTTAAATTGCAGTCAACATAGTATAAATCATAGTTGTAGTTTGAAAACCAACAAAATATGAGAAGTGTAATTAGAAACACGAGACACTACTAGATCACAGAGACACTCACTCCAAATATTAACTCCCTGAGGAATCGATCCCGACCTATCGGGTAAAAGCTGCACCGACCCTCGTCTTCCTACTCTTTAGTAGTGAGGGTGAGAGCCGATCACTTGGAAACATCGTGGAGGAGGTATATGACAACCAAGAAGAGGAACTAAACCAAGTACCTCCTCCCAATCGAGGCCGACCGACCAATATTAATGAGGACAATCAGGATCCTCCTCCACCTCCAGCCTCCACCTCCAGCTGCTAGAGCTGCCCCTCGAGTTCTTCCAAATGAGGGGTATGCTAGTGCCATTGTCCCGCCGAGGATTCAGGCGGGAAATTTTCAGATAACAAATGTGATGCTTACCCTTTTGGAGCATAGGGGTTATTTCACCGGAGCTGCACACCAGAATGCTTATAAACATCTAAAGGGCTTCGTGGATACCTGCTGGGGTAGTAAGCAGACGAATGTCTCAGAGGATGCATTAAGACTTCGGTTATTCCCCTTCTCTCTTCGAGGAAAGGCTCTTGACTGGCTCAAGCGACTTCCCAACCACTCAATATCTACTTGGGATAAGCTCGCGGACAAATTCATTGCTAAAGTATTTTCACCAAGTCATATGGCGGTGCTCAGAGATGAAATCTTGGCCTTTAAGCAAGAACCCAATGAGCCTTTGCATGAAATATGGGAGAGACACCGGACCATGGTTAAGGAATGTCCAAACAATGACATGACTGAAGCCATGACTCAGCAGACTTTCTACCAAGGGATAAACACTGTCAATCAATGTGTGGTCAATCAGTTGGTCGGTGAAAATTTCATGAAATTGAGTTACCCCGAGGCATGTGAGATACTAGATGAGATGGCTAATACATCGTCAGCCTGGCAAAGTAGAGCAAACGTACCTCAGGGTGAAACCGGTGTCAATAGTCTTCACAAAGAACTTAAAGAACAAGGGCAAGCAATTGCTGAGCTCACGACCACTATGAACCAACTTGCAAAGGCCCAGCTTCAACAATTACAAAGGCCTAAGCAAGTAAATTCCATGGAGGGAGTGAACCAAAGAAGACCCCGGGGAAATTCTAAGCAAGGCAACAATGATCAGGGTGACCAAGGGCCAAGTGGATATGGTCAAGAAGAGGAATATTATGACCAAGAAGAGGATGTGATGTATGCCAATAACTACCAAGGTCAAGGCAACAGTCAAAGAAACAATCAGAATTGGAGAAACCAAGGCAACAATCAAAGTTGGGGGAATCAAAGACAAAGAAATTGGAACAATAACAACAATGCTCGAAATTGGGGGAACAACAATGATCGACAATGGGGGAACAACAATGAAGACAATTGGAGTGGAGGTAACAATAACAACAACAACTGGAGTGGAAATGGTAACCGGGGGTCGGTCTTTCAAAGGCCCCCGATGTACCAACAACCAAGCAATCCACCCCCGTACCAGTCTCCAGGACAAAGCTCATCAAGCAATGATATGGGGAGAATTGAAAACATGTTCAAGCAGATGATGAAGCGTAATGCAGACTCCGATGCTCAGTTGGCTTCTCACAACACCTCCATTAGAAACCTTAAAGTGCAAATGGTCCAAATTTCTCAGGCCTTAAACACACGCCCGAAGGGTGCACTGCCAAGTGATACGGTGGTGAACCCCAAGGGTGGGAACAATAATAATACCGGTCATGCCATGGCGGTGACCACGCGAAGTGGAAAATATGGTGAAGCAAGTACTTCGAGGCAAAAACGAATTATTATTGATGATGATGAATTGCCCCATGATGAGTTACCAATTGAAGTTGAGCAAGTGGTGGAAGATCCAACTACAAGTGAGGTGATAATTGATATACATGATAATGGGGAGGATTTGCAAAGGGGCGTGAACCCGTCTAGGGAACACGTGATCGATATGCCGGAGCCGGTGGTCCCACAAGCCAAGGCTTCATACCCTCAAAGGTTGGCCAAACAAAAACAAGAGACCCAATTCAAGAAGTTTATTGGTATGATGAAGAATCTTTCCATAAATGTGCCGTTGGTTGAAGCCTTGGAACAAATGCCCGGGTATGCTAAGTTCATGAAGGAACTTAGTCACTAAAAAGCGGTCTATGGAGTGTCAGACCATCAAGATGACTCACCAAGTGAGTGCTATAGCACATTCCATGGCACCGAAACTTGAAGACCCGAGAGCTTTTACCATTCCTTGCACTATTGGGAGTGCAGATTTTGCCAAAGCCTTATGTGACCTCGGGGCGAGTATTAACTTGATGCCATACTCGGTATTTAAAACATTGGGAATCGGGCAACCTAGGGAGACCTCAATGCGTTTGAAAATGGTGGATAGGTCGATGAAGAGGCCCCTAGGGATAATTGATAATGTGTTGGTGCGGGTGGACAAATTTATTCTGCCCGCAGACTTTTTCATTCTGGACTGTGAAGTGGATTATGAGGTCCCCATCATTTTGGGAAGGCCCTTCCTTGCCACGGGGAAGGCCTTGATTGATGTTGAAGCTGGGGAGCTCACTTTCCGAGTGGGCAATGAGAAGGTGGTATTCCATGTGTGTAAGTCGATGAAGCAGCCAAATAGTACAGAAGTATGCTCTTTTATGGACCTCGTGACTGAGGTTATTATTGATGATGCAAGCTCTATGATCCATGTGGATGATCTAGTAGAGGCTGCCTTTATTGGACCACGAGGACACCTTGGTTGATGGTTTTCTTGAAAGTACCAATGCCTTTCAAGGCTTGGGTTCTTACTCTTATGGTCCCAGAAAGCTATCATTGGACCTGGAGAACCGGGAGACTCCATCAACAAAGCCTTAAATTGAAGAGCCCCCGACTTTGGAGTTGAAGCCACTACCCTCCCACCTCAGGTATGAATATCTTGGTCCCTCTCGTACTTTGCCTGTTATTCTTTCTTCTTGCCTAACCCAATTGCAGGTAGACTCAACTTTAAATGTGCTAAGGAGGAGGAAGAAAGCAATAAGATGGACTCTTACGGACATTCGAGGAATAAGCCCTGCCTTTTGCATGCACAAAATCATCTTGGAGGATGGATCAAAGCCTTCCGTAGAACACCAACGGAGGCTCAATGAGTCAATGCGAGAGGTGGTGAAGAAGAAGATCATAAAATGGCTCGATGCGGGGGTTGTCTATCCAATTTCGGATAGCGCTTGGACTTCTCCGGTCCAATGCGTTCCAAAAAAGGGTGGAATGACGGTGGTCCAAAATGACAAAAATGAGCTCATTCCTACAAGAACGGTTATCGGATGGCGGGTGTGTATGGACTACCGCAAGCTCAGCAAAGTGACCCGCAAGGACCATTTTCCCTTGCCATTCTTGGATCAAATGTTAGATAGGCTTGCGGGTCGGGCTTTTTACTGCTTTCTGGATGGGTATTCAGGCTATAATCAGATTTTAGTTGCCCCGAAGGATCAAGAGAAGATCACTTTCACATGTCCGTATGGTACCTTTGCCTTCACCCGTATGCCCTTTGGTCTTTGCAATGCACCCGCCACTTTCCAAAGGTGCATGATGGAGATCTTCATAGATATGGTTGAATACTTCCTCAAGGTGTTTATGGATGACTTCATTGTAGTAGGGGATTCCTTCGATGAGTGCTTGTGTAATCTTGACAAAGTCCTTGCTCGCTGTGAAGAGACCAACTTGGTGTTGAACTGGGAAAAGTGCCACTTTATGGTGGAAGAAGGTATAGTGTTGGGTCACAAAATCTCGAGGAACGATATTGAAGTGGACAAAGCAAAAATTGAGGTGATTTCTAAGTTACCACCACCAACTTCGGTTAGGGGAGTCTGGAGCTTCCTTGGACACGTCGGGTTCTATCGGCGTTTCATTAAGGACTTCTCTAAGGTGGTCAATCCTTTGTGAAAATTGCTTGAGAAAAATGCCAAATTTCATTTTGATGAGAATTGCATGAGTTCCTTTGAATTGTTGAAGCACAAGCTTACCACAACTCCTATCATCACGGTGCCGGATTGGAGCTCTCCTTTTGAGCTTATGTGTGACTCGAGTGATGTAGCTGTAGGGGAGGTGTTGGGCTAAAGGGTGAACAAGATCTTCCACCCTATTTAGTATGCTAGCAAAACTATGAACTCGACCCAAATGAATTACACAGCACGGAGAAGGATCTTTTGGCAATAGTCTTTGCTATGGAGAAATTTTGTCCTTATTTGATGGGTGCCAAGGTCATAGCTCACACTGATCATGTGGAACGGTATCTCATGACCAAAAAGGATTCCAAAGCGAGACTCATGCGTTGGGTATTGTTGCTTCAATAGTTCGACTTGGAGATTATGGATAGAAAAGGAAGTGAAAACCAAATGGACGACCATCTTTCTCGATTGGAGGAGCAAGGTCAACCTTGTGATGGGCTTGAAATCAATGAAAGTTTCCCCGATGAGCAACTTCTTTCGTTGTCAATGCAAGAAATGCCATGGTTTTCCGACATCGCCAACTATCTTGTCACGGGTGTTGTCCCTTGTGAGCTCTCTTCTAACCAAAGGAAGAAGATTAGGAGGGATAACATGGACTTATATTGGGATGAACCATATTTATTCAAGATTCGCACTGATGGGGTCATCCAGCGATGTGTTTCGGAAGAAGAACAAAGGTCAATTCTTGAGTCTTGCCACTCCTCACCGTATGGTGGTCATCATGGAGGGGCAAGGACTGCTTCAAAAGTGATGAGCTGTGGTTTCTTTTGGCCCACATTGTACAAAGATGCCGGTGACTTAGTAAAAAGATGTGATGATTGTCAAAGGGCCGGAGGAATTTCAAAGAAAGATGAGATGCCTCTCAATACTATTCTAGAGGTGGATATTTTGATGTATGGGGCATCGATTTCATGGGCCCGTTTGTTAGCTCTTGTGAGAACACATACATTCTAGTGGCGGTGGATTATATTTCTAAATGGATTGAGGCCATGGATTTACCCAACAATGAGGCCCGGAGTGTTGTTGCTTTCCTCAAGAAAAGCATCTTTACAAGGTTTGGCACGCCTTGTGCAATCATTAGTGACGGGGGGTCGCATTTCTGTAACAAAGCTTTTGACACCTTCCTTGCAAAGTATGGTGTCAATCACAAAGTCACCACCCCCTACCATCCCCAGGAGAGTGACCAAGTGGAAGTCTCCAACAGGGAAATAAAGAGTATATTGTCAAAGACGGTCAATGCTAATAGGACCGATTGGTCAAAGAAGTTGGATGATGCTCTATGGGCTACAACCTCGATCGGTATGTCTCCTTACCGGTTGGTGTTTGGTAAAAATTGCCATCTTCTGGTTGAGTTAGAGCACAAGGCTATGTGGGCCTTGAAGAAGTTGAATCTTGAATGGGATGTGGCAGCCAATCTTCGTGTGGAGCAGCTTAATGAACTTGATTAGTTCAGATTCCATGCCTACTCCAGTTCGTCCTTGTACAAGGACAAAATGAAGTACCTTCATGATAAATATGCTCGTGGCAAGGAATTCAAAGTAGGTGACTTGGTTCTCTTGTTCAATGCTCGGTTACGTCTATTTCCCGGAAAGCTCAAGTCAAAATGGAGCGGGCCTTTCGAAGTGGTGTTTGTGACTCCATTTGGTGCTCTTGATCTAAAGAACAAAAGTGGAGAGATTTTCAGAGTTAATGGGAATAGGGTCAAGCACTACCTCGGCAAGATTGATGACAGCCACGTGGTGGCACTTCTCCATCTTACATGAACTTGGTAACATACGTCGTGCTGCGACGTTAAATCAGACGCTTCTTGGGAGGCAACCCATGTGTCTTTATTTTTGTTTTTGTTTTTCTTTGATTTTCTTGGTAGTATAGGACTCATTTTTGCACTAACTAGTTTTGGGATGCTGTAGGATTATTTTGATGCAGGGCGAAAAGCTAAGTGTTGAATGTTCAGCTCTCTAAAGTTGGCATCGCGACCGCGGTTTAATTTTCGCGGTCCGCGGTGCCTCCTCATGTGAAAGATGCTCTCTGAAGTTTGCTCCGCAGCCGCGATTCTCATTTTGCGGTCCGCGGAGCCCTAGCAGCAGTCCATGCATTCTCTGAAGCTTTCATCGCGGACCGCAGTCGTATTTTTGCGGACCGCGGTGACATCTATCACATTGCTCATGAACATTGCATGACCGCGGACTGCGGTCATCTTTTCGCGGTCCGCGGTGGGTAAGTGAAGTGGACCCCAGGTCCCCTCTATAAATAGGCCCTCAGGGTTTCATTTTACACTTTACGCACTTTAATTCTCCAGAGCAAAATTTCAAATGTGTCTCAAGCTTCATCATTTTCACCTTGCATTTCATTCATCTAATCCCCATCCAAACATCTAGTAAGTGTAATTATGATTCATTAACTTCTTAATTTTATTATTTTCTTGATTATTTGGTAGATTTTCTTCTCTTTTTCACCATTTTTCTTCTCTAAGACTTTAACCATGTTAGGGTTTGTTCATATTGTTCATTTTAGACCCTTTGTAGCAAATTTCATTGGCTGAACACGTTGGGTTTTTACAAAATGTGCATTTGAACTTGAAAATCACTAAAAAATCGAAACCCTAATTTTTTATATGAGCGCGGTTCGCGGTCGCCTTTTCGCAGACCGCGGTGCTGAACTATATAGTCTTCCATGATGACCGCGGTCTCTTCTTCGCGGTCCGCGGTGCCTGCCTTCAGAGAAGGGTGTTCTGAACCCCACTCCACCGCGGCCCAGTCGCCTTTTTGCAGTCCGCGGTGCCCACTTTCAGAGAGGTCATTTCTTTCCAACACCTTCACTACGGACCGCAGTCGGATTTTCACGGTCCGCGGTCCCCCTTCTGCAGGTCATCTGTCTGTTGAAATTCAACTGTGTATCCATGTTCTATCCACTCCTTTGGGTACTAACAATGTTAAATTTTTTGAACTTGCAGAGAATGGTTCAATCACGAGGTGGTGGCCGTAAACCTGGTGGCAGGGGAGAGTCATCCCGGGGGAAAGGCCAAGGGACAATCAAACTAGCCCCCAAAGTCCGGCAGGCCATGAAAGAGACAAGAAAGGAAATCAGGGCAATGGATAGAGCTGCTTCCCAATCGGGAAGTGAATATGTACCCTCCGAGGGAGAGTCTTCAAAATCTATACCTGAGCACTACCCAGACTTCTCGGAGAGGTTCAGGCTGACCAGTGAGCCATCTGTCTCTCCCCGTGCCCCAACACCAGCCAATTCTGAATCGTCTGAAGGCTCAGCAGCAGGGAGTGGCCACACAGACTCCACCTCACCTACAGCCTCCTTGTCAGGCGAACATTCCGGAGATGGAGTAGATGTAGATGAACCCCAAGTAGGGGGTGAACCCCAAGTTGGGGGAGTGGAGAGAACAAGGAACCCGGTGGTGTGGCAAGATAGATTTGTCAAAAGTGAGGCAGCTTTTCATCAATTCTGGGACTTGTGGCCGAAGAGAACACTAATAGTGGAGCGCAAGTTCACCACCAAAGATCTGTTGCCACACAACCCAAATGTGTAGAGACAATTCACGGAGGGAAAATGGTTGGGACTACTTCTCTTGCTACTTGTCGGATGCAAATGAACACCTGGTAAAGAAGTTTTACACAAATTTGTCTTTTCTGAAGAAGGACTTCAAAGCTACCATGGTGAGGAATCTCACGATACTGTTTGATGGGGATGCTTTGAATGCTTATCTAGAGATGGATGAGGTAGATGACACACAGTACCGGGAGATTTTGGAGGCGGGTGATGAGGCCCGTCATTGGCTAGCTGAGCACTTGGCCATTCCTGGTGAGACCCCTGACTGGTTGCAAGCAGGGAGGACTATTTTCAGAAGAACGTTGAATTTTGAGGCTAAGGGTTGGGAGACGTTCGTGTGCAACATGCTTGACCTCTCATTCCATGAAAACATAATTCCTCTCCGGCGGGCTGTATTGATTGCTGCTATTATGGCGGGGTTCCCCATTAATGTCGGGAATGTCATGTCCATCATCATCAACCGGGTGGTAAATGAAGGTGATCGAGCTTACCCTTTTCCCAACTTCCTGACTATGTATGTTGGAGATCAACAGGTGGAAAAGAGAAATTTTGATGTGAAGCTGAAAACAAAAGCCCCTTTATCTTGGTATTATTTGCAAAGTGATGAGAACCCGAAGAGCAAGAAGTTCAAGGGTAAATCCATCGATTCCATTGGCCAGTCTGAAGAGCCAATGGTTGTAGCGGAGTCTTCTCAGCTCGAACCCACCATCCCAGAGAGTGCTCGAGACCCCTCCACTTCAGCAGACCCAGGGATTCCTTCATCCCGGGCATATCCTCTGACTACCCACAGACTCAGCGAGTCACTTGCCAGTATCAATAACTGGATGCATGCAACTACTTCTAAGATGTCTGTGCTTTCTACGTCTATGGCAGCCCAGGCTACTCCTCCCCCACCACAGGTACCACAGTCAGTTGAGGACTCTCTCAAGGATTTTCTTCTGGTTGGCCAGAAGTTCCTTGAGGGACTCCTCCCCCACCACAGGTACCACAGTCAGTTGAGGACTCCCTCAAGGAACTTCTGGCCAACCAGAAGAAAATCCTTGAGAACCAGAAGTTGATTTTGGAAGCTGTTGGTGCACACGGGCAAACATTAAAGGATCTAACAAAGGAGATCAAGAGGCTCAAGAAGACCCGGGCATCAAAGGAGTCAGTGAAGGAGCCGCGGAAGGAGGTGGATAGGCTAAAAGTGGATCACCTGCCATTGGACCTGTTGCTTCAGGACCCAGCTGTCCAGCCTGACCAGGATCCAGAACCTGAGAGGCCGACAAAGAGGATACAGGTGCTGCTCCGTACAAAGGGCATTCAGTTAGAGTTTGCAGACCCACCAGTGCAGGCCCAGGATGCAGAGCAGGCCCAGTCCCAGATCCAGCAGGAGGCACAGAGCATTGAGGGCCAGCCTCAGATTCCACCACGACCTACAGACCCCACACAGGCAGAGGGCCAATAGGAAGTTTTTCTTTACTCCCTCTCTCTCAGCTTACATTTTTTGAGCTATTTTTCAAGATAACATTGAGGACAATGCTAGCTTTTAGTTGGGGGAGTGGCGCTATTTTATTTTTGATTCTGATGGATGACTATATAATTCAGACAACATTTTTCTTTTTATTATGCTTTATTTTGATTTCGGTATGTAAATAACTTTACTCTTTCATTACTTTTAGTATTATTCACTTTTGGTATGTATATAAAGTTACTTTCCAATGTATATATTCATCCCCTTATGTATATTCGACTAAATCCCCTCATGTACATATTCATTCTATCTTACGCATTTTACTTTCCGCATTTTCCCTTTCTGTAGATTCTTATTTTCCTTTAATATCTTCTTGTTTTGAATTTTTCGCGTGCAATAAGCCTTTGGTTTTCTTAATGCCACGGTTCTTTCCAAAGGTGGAATTTGTGTGAACTGGGTGGCTCTTCCCGAGGATAAATGGTGTGACAACTTTCTTAAGGGTTTGAGTCTGTTTGTTTTTGTTTCTTTCTAATAGTTAGTGAATAAAGGTGCCTCAAGAAAAGCTTCACTTGGGCCTAACACATTTGCCTTTGATCCCATGGTAAAAAACAAATTGATGTGTTTAGGATGGTGAAAGTTGTGACCTTGAGACTCTTGTGTTGGCCGATAATCATCAAGTGGTTTCTCGGGACCATTGTGTTGCTCAAAGCATAACTAAGGTCGTTGTGGGCCCCCGACTCTATTTCTTTAGCAATCCCATAGCTTGAGTGGTGAGAGTTTGAATTGCAAGTCCAAGTCTCGTGCCATTAGTCTAGAACTTGCCCTGAATATTTGTCTAGGCGAAATCATAAGTGAAGTTTGACTTAAGAGGTGATTATAGGCTCTCCTTGATCCAAATAGTGAATTGAACATTTCCATAGCCTGCCAGTGACAATTTCCCTAGTCAACCCTTTTGATCCTTAGAGCTTTTTCTTTAAAAAACTATGCTACAAGACTTTACCCATTTTAACTCTCTCTTGGCACCCAAATCTTTCCTTAACACAAGGCAAAATCATAAGTTTGGGGGAGAGACGAGGAATTGCAACAAAGTGAAAAAGAAGGTACAAAAGAAAGGCAATGAAATAGTGGGAATCAATGAAAGAAATGTGATCAAAGATGTGGAATACCTAGAAAGGAGAAAAATTGATTTGAAAGAACAAAAAGGTGTGACAGTATGTCTTTCCAACCCTTCAGAAAGAGCCAATTGACTCAAAGAGTCAAAGAATGTGAAACAAATGAAGTGCTTAAGGGAAGATTGAACTCACTTTGACCAGATATTTCCTACCTTTAACCAAAAGCCTTCATCATGTACCCACTAAAGCCCGATATGATCTTGAGTTGAATGAAACTTACATTAGTGGTGACTTACATAAGGGGCAAGCCTATGGTACTTTGAGCCGAACTTGAGTCTTTTCTTTAAGAGAGATGAGTGAACTCCCATTATCCTCGTTCTGAGCGTTACAATTCTAAAGAGAGGTGCTTAAGAAAAGTCGAGGAGTATGAGTTTGGGTTCCACAATGACCAAAGTGGTAGTAAGAGTTTCATTGATGAGTCATGTCAACTCTTGATGCTCTTGTGTCGCACTTAAATCTATGGTTTTAAAGAGGGTCAAATGTTGTTAATGATTCATTTGCATTGAGGGCAATTGTTAGTCCCAATTGAGGCTAGAAGAGGTTACCTTAGGACAACCGAATTTTCTTGGAATTAATCAAAAAGGGGTGGGGTTTATTTTGTTTGCTTTAGGACAAGCAAAGGCTTAAGTTTGGGGGAGTTGATAACTAGGATTTTTACCTTGTTTTCCGCTCTACCTTGCTTAAGTTTTGGTTATAATTGTACACAGAATAGCCCCAAAAGCTTATGGGTTGTGGTTGTTGCAGGATTGAGCCAAAAATGATGACAATCAGTCAAGGATCTGCTCGAAAAGAGAGTGAATCTTGCACAAGTACCAAAAACAACAAGATGCCTATCTAAAGTGCCCACCGCGGTCGCGGTCCAATCTTCGCGGACCGTGGTGGTGAAGTTCAGAGAGTCCACTTCAAGGCTAAGTGACCATTGAGGCCGCGGTCCAATCTTCGCGGACCGCGGTGGTGAGGTTCAGAGAGACGTTTTGAAGTGTAAAGACCACCACGGCCGGTCCCATTTTCGTGGACCGCGGTGGCAAGATTTAAAGACCTCTTTTTAAGGCTAAGGTCACCGCGGCCGCAGTCCATTTACCGCGGTCCGCAGTCAAGAATTTTCAGAGACTTAGCAGCTGAAGACCAAAGCAGTCCACCGCAGACCGCAATCGCTTTTACGTGGTCTGCGGTAACCTCGCAGGGGTATTTTTGTTCGGAATTTCAGCTGGGTATAAATAATTTCTTTTGTATTTTTTTTAAGGGAAGTCTCGTATCAGCGATAGTAGCAGCTCATGAATAGTGTTCCTTTACTTTTTTTTGTAATTTTCTTGAGATTTTAACATTGAATCATTGTGGTTTATTTTATAAATCATGTATATGGGTCTTACTTCATCTCTTTCATTGAATCTATCTTTGATTATGAGTAGCTAAACCCATTAGTTAGGGTTGTGGCTCAACCCTAGTGTGGGTATTTAATGGGTTTCTAAAATTAGGGCTTGGATGTTTATGGGTGTTTGGTATTTGGGCTAATTTAGGATTTTCTTGCCAAAATTAGTGGATGCAAACACTAATTGACCTTCAACATACTTGGGTCCTTCTTGAGAAAGAGGACTTGAGTCTAGAAAATTAGTCCAACAAGGAATTATGACAAAATTAAGAGATTGGTAGTCCCAATCAATGGGTTGAATCCAGAGATGGTAAAACCCTACTTGATTCCTAATTAACGGGTTAAACCTCGAGAGAGTAATACCCTACTTGAACTTAAATTGCTTGCATATTTGACACCCAATTGGTCTCGAGAGAGGTAATTAGGGAAACGCCACTCAAACTACCGAGAGGTATAGAGTGAGCAATTTAGTGCATTGGTTATATCATTATCCCTTCATTAACATCCTTGCCTTAGGAATTAGAATTCGTTAAGTACTCGCCTAGGTAAATGTCATAATCCTAGTGCCTTTATCCTTATAAAAAACAACTTCAAAAACAAATTAGTTAGTTAAATTTCAGTCAACATAGTATAATTTGTAGGTGTAGTTTGAAAACCAATAAAATATGAGAAGTATAATTAGAAACACGAGACACTACTAGATCACATAGACACTCATTCCAAATATTAACTCCCTGAGGAATCGATCCCGACCTACTAGGTAATAGTTGTACCGACCCTCGTCTTCCTACTCTTTAGTAGTGAGGGTGAGAGCCGATCAGTTAGAACAAGAGATAACCGAGTTAAAGGATAAGCACAATGAAGAAATGAATCTGATGAAACAAAATCAAGAGAAGATGCAATCAGAGTTACTCCAAATGAGACAACTAATGCAAAAATATGTTTTTAATGAATCTATGCCTCAAAGTATCAATGGCACCTCAGGTGAACAGGTAACTCGATTTCATAGGTATTAGACATTCTTAATAAAATTTTAATCATATAAAAGTATTGTTATCTGATATGTTAATATTTATCAGGTCCCCGACGCCAACAGCGGCCATGAACGAGTACCACAAACATCAAAGATACCTAGTATTGCTGAAAATACTTCACTTTCTTACGGTACTACTCATCTTTATCCTTTAGCTTGCTACTGTTTTAGTTTTTTACTGTAGATCACAAAAAATATTCTTTTATGATCTTAGTATATCTTCGCCCGAACATTTTCTTCTTCCTTTAAAGATTTCATCTATTCATTTTTTAAATATTGTTACATGTCTCTCAAACTTCTTACATCCCTTTCCAATTAAAGGGGAGATTTCTGCTGGAAGACATTTACTGAGGAAAAAGGTTTTTTAACTGAGTTAATTTCTTAAATAGAAAAAAATGGACCTTCCTTACAAAAAAAAAATACTTCTTCTACTTCCCACTGCCAGTAGGTCTCTTTGGAACCAAAGCTACTTTATCTACTACGTTCATATACATTCGAATGTTCAAATGAAGATAACTCTAGTTTTAAAATTTCATTTTTAATGAAGTGTGTGATAAGATATGTCTAAGATTAGCATTTTCTTTGTCACCACATTCTGCTGCTGATGTTGATGTTAATAAAAATACTATTTTTAGTGGGCAACCAATTTGTCAAACTGTGAATGCCACTCTTGGACAACAACATACAACTGCAAAGTTCTTTCATGATGGTGCTAAGTTGTTTCTTTAGGGGATTGGGATATATCCAAAGACCTTAGCGCTTGCACAATCTTAGACTGACTTACATGATATCCTCTCATGGTCTCACACATTATAGCCATCCTACAATTGATAATATAAGTTCAGGAAAATCTGAGGGATTAGTATCTATGAGTTAGAAAATAATTTGGAGCCTCTTTTTCCTTGTGATTGAGGTGTTGACCGCCCTAAACTATTCAGCAACTTCTTAGCTGGAAAACATTCAAAATTTAAGCTCTCACAAAGAGACAACTTTCTAGCATATGTAGTTCTTCCCACAGAATCATGAAATTTCAGGAATCAACACAAAAAGGAAAAGGGTATACAAGGAACAAATATAGTTCTTCCTTTTCATAAGTAATATTTTATTGATGTCAAAACATTACTAAGGTGGTTCTGAAAAAAAAATACATAGTTCTACACTACTATCGTTAAAAGCTATTGAGTCTTGTTCAGAATCAAGTCCCTTATAATGCGGCTTTAACTTGAAGTAATAGATTCCTTTTCAATACTCAATTTATCTAGGAGCTAAGCTAGCTTTGTATATCTTATATTTGTCAGATTGATTGCCAAGTCTTGCATAAATTTCATATTTTTTGCTTTTTACATTGGTGTGATAATCTCTGTCTTGCATTCATCTTATATTTAGTGATTTTTAGTAGAAGAACATTTACTTACTTATGCGTACATCTACGGTGCTCATATATTTCATCTATTGACATAGTTATTTTATAATTTCAGGTCATACAGTCTGATAATTGATAATTTAGCGGGTTAAAGATTTTAATATGATGAAGAGTTGCAAATATTACTTGAAGATTATTATTCATTGGAATTAGTCACATAATGACATTAGCTATTTACTTCAAATAGTATATGCTTTTTTTAAGTTACTATGATATTAATATTTGGATTAGTACTTTCTTTTGTTTGCTAAAATTTAATGAGATACATTATGTTTTTATGAATTAATATTTGTATGTTTTGTTATTTGGAACCTTGTTTGAATGAATGTATTACCTATTATTAATGGTGGCTAAACTATTGACGTTATATCTTGTGACTATTAGCGTTAATTTAACAGGACATATCGATTATAAAAATATGTCTCCACAAGGGATATTGTAGCCATTATAATTGCTGCTAAAGATGACTTTTAGCGGCAATTTAATTGTATTTACTAGCCATTAAAATAGATGCTAAAAGGGCATATTAATACATTTTCAGAAGGGATATTATAGCCACTCTAATTGCCACAAAACATTTACCACTAAAGGTATGGACTTTTAGCGATAATATTTTTTGAATTTAGTGGCTATAAAATTGGACACTAAAAAAGAGTTAGTAGCTGTTTTATCTTGGATTTAGCGGCCATCATAATTGTCGCAAATAATTACCGTAAAAGCAAATTATATTTAGCGGCAATAAGTCATACCTTTTACTAGCTTTTGTGATAAATGCCGCTAAAGGCTTTAACGACCCTGGCTTCAGCGGCTAAGCCGGTAAATGATATAGCGGCTATTGTTATTGCCGCTAATTTCCTGTTTTATTGCCGCTACATCCACTTTTTGCTGTAGTGCCCTAGCACCGGGAAGTTGCTATGAGTATGGGGAGATTGGTCATATCAGAAGATAGTCCCTGCCTTACAGGAGGTCTAGCTCAGCGAGCAGTCAGGCTACGACTTCAACACCAGTTATTTCACCACCCGATCAGGCAGCTCGGTTGCCCTAGAGGGGGAGGCCGATCAGGTGGCGGTTAGGACCGATTCTATGCTATTTCTGCCAGACTAGATGTTGTTGCTTCAGATGCCATGATCATAGGTATTGTCTTAATTTTTCCACAACAATGCCTCTGTATTATTTGCCGTGGTGTCATTTGAGACTTGTGTGCAAAATTTGAGGTCATGCGGATGTGTTTTGATAGGTTTCAACGTCTTTTGTAGAAGTTGGAAATTCCTTAGTTCATTAGGCTTGAATCTATGTGCGATTCGTATTTTTGATATTGTTTGAGGTGGTTTGGGGGCTCGACTAAGTTCGTGTTATGTTATAGGACTTGTTGGTATGTTTGGTTGAGGTCTCGGAGGCTTTGGGTTGATTTCGTGTGGTTAACGGATTTGGAATTAAACTTAGTGAAGATACTATAGTTTGGGTGTTGCTGGTGTAATCGCACCTGCAGAGTGGGAACCGCAGATGTGGGCTCGCAGGTGCAGGTTAAGGTTTGCTGATGCGGAGTTGAAGGGGAGGTGAACAGGTGCTCGCAGGTGCAAAGATTTTCCCGCACATGCGTGACCGCATAAGCGGAATTTGCACTATGGAATTGGGATCTGCAGAAGCGGAGGTTTTTCTCGCAGAAGATGAAGTGTGGACGAAGGTAAGGAGATATCCGCAGAAGCGAGCTTGGAGTCGATCCTGTGAGGCTGCAGAAGAGGCTAAGTGAGCCGCAGAAGCGATATCGCTGGGCGGAACATATACGAGGGTTCCAAGATTTTCACTATTTCTAACATTTTGACCTCGGGTTTTGGAGATTTTTGAGAGGGATTTCGAATGGATTCTCGAGGTGAGTCGCTTGTGGTTAAATTTCTTCAATAATTATGTTTCCCCATTGATTTTCCCACCTAGTAGGTGTGTTTTTGAGGTGTAATTTGGAGATTGGAGGCTAGGGATTTGGAGAGTTGATTTGGGGTATTTGGGAGTCGATTCAATGTTGGATTTGATAAATTTGGTATGGTTAGACTCATGGTTGAATGAGATTTCAGGTTTTATGATTTTTGATAGATTCTGAGACGTGGGCCTGGGGGCCGCCTTTGAGCCGATTTTGGATTTTTTATTAAAACTTCGTATTTTTCTTATGGAATTGATTCCTTAGCTTGTGTTGATTGTATTGTATTGTACTGTATTGTATTGTATTGTATTGTATTGTATTATATTGTATTGTATTGTATTGTATTGTATTGTTGTGGCTAGATTGGAGACGTTCGTAGGCCGATTTGCGAGGCAAAGGCCTTTTAGATTAGGGATTTTGCTCGAATTAAGGTAAGTAACATCTCTAAATCTGGTTATGAGGGTATGAAACTCCGGATTTTGTGTCATGTGATTGGTTTGGAGGTGCCTCACATACTAGGCGATGGGCGTGTGGGCGTGCACCGTAGGAATTTGGACTTGGTCTATTCGGTGGCAACTGTGAAGTTGAATAACTTGTTGCTAGCTATATACTCTCCATGTGTTATAGAAGTGTAACGACCCGATCGGTCATTTTGAGCTCCAGCGCATCGTTCAGCGGTTGGAAGTCATGAACAACTTCATTTTAGGTATATTGACTTGTGCGTATGCTAGGAGTTGAATTTCGGGAAGTTCTGAGTCAAATTGGAAAGAAAATTTTCATTGCGCCAGCCTTAAGTTGAAGAAAATGGCTAAGATTGGAATTTTGAGTAAACGACCTCGGAATCGGGATCTGAAGGTTCCAGTAGTTTTGTATGATGATTTCGGACTTGGGCGTATGTTCCGATCGGGATTTGGGTAACTCGGGAGCGTTTCAGCGTATAATGTGGAAGTTAGCATTTTTGAAGGAATTTCCTAAGTTTGGCTTGAAGAGCATTTCAGAGATATTGACGCCCATTTGGGATTTCGAGTCTGGGAATAGCTTCGTATGGTGATTCTGGAGCTGGGAGCGCAATCGAAAGTGAATTCGGATGTCGGAAGGTCATTTTGAAGCCTTTTGGCTAAAGATAGAAATTTGAAGGTTTTTGAGAAAATCCGACCAGAAGTGGAAATTTGATATCAGGGTCGGAATGCGATTCCGGAAGTTGGAGCAGGTCCGTAATGTCGAATATGACTTGTGTGCAAAATTTGGGGTCAATCGGATGTGATTTGACAAGTTTCGGCATCAGATGTGGAAGTTGAAATTTCTTAAGTCTCAAAGATTTGAATTGGAGAGCGATTCGTCGTTTCGATGTTGTTTGATGTGATTTGAGGCTTCGAGCAAGTCCGTGTTATGTTTTGGGACAGGTTGGTGTAATTGGACGGGGTCCCGGGGGCCTCGGGTGGATTCCGGGTGGTTGACGGATCAAAAGTTAAAGTTGAAAGGAGCTGAAGTTGCTATCATCTGGTGCGACCGCACCTGCGATGGAATTTCCGCAGGTGCGGCCTTGGTGCCGCAGGAGCGAAGGATGGCTGGGCTAGGCAGGACCTGTAGGTGCGAGGGAATTTCCGCACCTGCGAAGGCGCAGGTGCGGCCTTTGGATCGCAGGTGCAAAGTTTGGCTGGAGTCGAGGAGGACGCAGGTGCGGAAGATGGAGCGCACCTGCGGAAGCGCAAGTGCGAGCAGAAGGCCGCAGGTGCGGAAAACGACCTGGGCAAATTGTTTTAAAATCGAGAATGGTTGGTCATTTCTTCATTTCTTCTTTGGTTTGGGCGATTTTGGAGGAGCTTCAAGAGAGGATTTTCGTCATGAATCACAAGGTAAGTAACTCCTTCATGTTTCTAAGTTAAATACAAGCTTATTACATCGATTGAACATGAATTTTTGGAAATATGGGGTTTTGGAGAAAACCTAGAAATTTGGTAAAAGGTGGATTTTAGCCACTGGTTGAGCATGAATATTTGAGTAGATTGTATAATTGGACTAGTAAAGCTATGGGTAAAGTTTATCTTCAAGAAATTTCGGAATCCGGGCACGTGGGCACAAGGGCATTTTGGTCAATTCACTAAGCGTTGTTGGGAATTTGTATAATTTGAATTATTAACAAGTATTGGAGTATATTCTTATTAGTTTGCCGTTATTTGGCTAGTTCTGGAGCATTTTGCAACGATTCGAGTCATCGGAAGGGCTTGGAGGCCGGTTACGGAAATTCGGAGCGAGGCAAGTCTCCTTTATAACTTTGTGAGGGGTAATTGTCCCCCCTAGGTGAACTAAATAAATATATAAAATTATTTGCGGGGGATACGTACGCACGAGGTGACGGGAGTCCGTGTGTAGCTACTGTTATGCCATGTCCGGGTAGTCTAGGACCCACTAGCATGCCTTACGTGTTGTATATGCGATCCTGTCATGATATTAAACTGATAATACTAATGAATTGGTAATCTATTTTCCTAAAAGGGTTAGAGCGTATCTTCATAATTATTTGGAAAGAGGATAGATTTTCCCTGTGGATTTTTTTTTGTGTTCCTGGCAAGGCTATTTATTTAATATTGTTAAACTTGGAAAATGAATTTCCAAGAAATATTCTAAATACTATCATGTTTAATTAAGGAGAATTTTATCACTTCTATGAGAAGCTGTCTTCTTGGATAAAAATATGGATCCCTTTATGTGAATATGTGTACGTATGAGCACCTGAGTCGCAGGTATGATTCGCGAGCAGGCTAGCCGTATTATTATTATTATTATTATTATTATTATTATTATTATGTTGACCGCGTCGCATGATCGATTCGCGAGCGGGGAAAATAGATGCATCTATGGTTCAGGTCGTTCAACCCTTCGGCAGTGCACAATTTTATTATTGTTGGTCCGCGTCGTTCGACCCTCGGCATATATGATGCGCATGATAAATGCTGCGTATTTTCCTGTGATTTATACATGTATATTGGCTTAAGTATATTTGTGTTGCCAGTTTAAAAGAAGGAGGATTTATGTGAAAAATATGGAACAAGTTGATATTTATTGACGTTTCTAATCTCCGATTATTTGATTAATTGATTATGATACTCATGCTTAGCTTCTCACTTAGACTATACTAGACTAACTTATAGCAAGTGTCAAAATTTACCCCCTCGTCACTACCTCTCTGAGGTTAGGCGGTATACTTACTGGGTACACGTTGTTTTCGTACTCATACTACAGTTGCTTTGCACAGGTACACCCTTAGCGGTGGTTCACTCGGAGACTTAGACGTGCTGCATTATCCGGAGGCGTCCCGCAGCTGACAGAGTCTCCCTCTATGTACTGTATTTTATTTCTAAATTTCTTGTCCAATCTGTATTTCGGACAAGCTTTGTAATATTTGTATAAACTCTTAGAATCTGCTCATGCACTTGTGATACCGGGTTCTGGGAAATGTATTTGGGTTGTGTTTCACATAAATGAACTGTTGCTTTTCCTACGAAATGGATTTCTATCTTGATGTTATGTATTAAAATGAAAAGTAACGATTTCGAAAAATGCTAAAACAGGAAATTACTTCTATTAATTAAGGATTTGCTTGCCTAACAGTAGTGTCCGGCGCCATCACAACCTTACAGATTTTGGGTCGTGACAAGAAGTTTAACTGCAAATCATGCTAAAAACCACGTTTAGTCCATGTGTTAGTATTGTCGGGACCCGCAGGGGCCGTGTACATGTTGAATTACCTGTTATTTGCTATTTGTATTTAGTCTCGGATTCTACTTGCATATCATATATCAGTCTCTATTATTCCTTGTTGATATCATATTATTGTTGTTTGGCTGATTTTCATGACTTCTGAGAGCCCGAGAGACTGGAGAGGTTAGTGACTAAGTTAGGGATTGAGTGCCGAGTTATGAGCGATATGTACATATGTGGATCGGTTTGAATGCCGCAACGAGCCTCGACGCTGTATATATGTGGATCGGGTTGCACGCTACAATGAGCCTTAAGGTTGTATATGTGTGGATCAGGTTGCGCATCGCAACGATCCTTATGGTTGTACATATGTTGATGGGTTCGGGCTGCACGCCGCAATGATATAGCACTTAGGCTGACGGAGCTCATCTGGAGTCTGTACACACCCTCAGTGCGCGTAGGTACCTATTGAGTACGAGTGTTAGTGCCGAGTATTGAGATAGTGAGAAAGGTTGAGTAACTGTTGAGAAGGTGTTTTCGATTTCCTTATTGATCCACTTAACTGCAGTATATCACTGCTTTAAAATTTTGAGAGATATTACATCCGGTTTTACTTGAACTTGACACGAATAAACTGATTTGACTTAAAGTGCCGGATTTGAAAGCATGCGTACTTTCTTTAGTTGAGATTACTGAAATTGAACTATAACTGTGTATCTCATCACTATCTTTAGTTCTTTATTTAGTCTTGTTACTTACTAAGTTGGTTGTACTCACGCTACACTCTGCACTTCGTGTGCAGATTGAGGTGATTCAGGACATGGTGGGTGTTGATATTTCACACAGCTAATTCGTTGGAGACTTCGAGGTAGCTGTTCGGCGTTCGCAGTCCTTGTTTCTCCTTCCTTATCCTTTTCTTTTATTGTATTTAGATCCAAACTTTCATAGACATTATTTTTTTCTAGACTGGTGATGTATAGATGCTCATGAGCTCAGTGACACCCCGATTTGGGAGTTTTCCGCATTTGTGTTTTGAGTTTTACCTCGTTTATGAGGATCTTTGTCATTTACAACTACTTTGTCTCATTTTATTAACTGTTGGAAAATATTTGGAAATGTCAGCTTGCCTAGTACCTCTAGAAGAAGACCTTAGAGCTGCTTAACCCAAATTAGGAGGGAGAACATCATTAACAACCGTATAATGGATTACAATTTACAAGTACGAGAATGACGATTCAATTAGCTAAAATGGACATCTACATTCTTCCGTGTCTTTCTAAGAGTTTAATTTCTATTATATAAGTGTACATTTCTTTTCCAGTAGCTGAATTACTA
Source organism: Nicotiana undulata (assembly GCA_005239495.1). NCBI lineage: Eukaryota > Viridiplantae > Streptophyta > Magnoliopsida > Solanales > Solanaceae > Nicotiana > Nicotiana undulata. The sequence continues at coordinate 53,784 of ML278104.1, forward strand.
TGGAATTTGTATAGTTTCTACTAATGTTCTTTATATTAATCAGAGGTAGCGCCAAGATTTGAACCTTATAGGTTCGGGATTGAATATTTTAAAGTTACTGGGTACTAAATTAATAAGTTTACACATTCAATGGATTTTTTTAAAGACAAACACATAGTTTGGACAAAAGCTAGTGGGTTCGGCCGAACCCCCGTCCCGCACTCTGCCTTTTACTCTGATATTAATGCTGAATAAAAGGACAGTCAGATGCGCTAAGCTTCTTTTATGTTCGGGATCCAGAGAAGGGTTAAACCATATTGAGTCTATTGTATGCAGTCTAACTTTATATTTTTGTAAGACGCTACCTGTTTCCAAGACTTGTACCTTGACCTCGTGATTGTTAAATTTAGAATTTTAATAATGTTCAATAATCTAAAGAAGCCTTGACTAATGACATCTCATTGTATGCAGATTTGGAGAGCAACGACATTGATGAAAGGAAAGAAGAACATACTCAACAACTATGTATTTTGAACTTTTCATCAAATGGAAAAAGAATCAATCGATCAAAGAACAAAGAAGGAAAGTCAATCGATCAGCCTTGACAAATATCCTCAAGCGCGCAAGAACATAAAGAGAGCTAATCATGTCTAGAGACCAAATCAAGAACAATCCGCGGAAGCCCTAATCAAGGAAAAATGGAGGAACCAATTCGTAAAGATTAAGGATGAATCTAGTTACCCTTTCAAACAAAATCATGAGGCTACATTTGGGTCTCACTCTTAGATGTCTATGCCTCACAAGGAAAGGTCTCCAATATTATTGCCATACAATCCCAAAAAATAAGGAAACAAAAGACTCATCAAGCTATAAAGGTAGAAGTAGAAGGACATCGGAAGGCATGACACTACATCATGCGTTTGTACACCTTTCTAGTTCTTAGTACAAACACTTTATTCTTGAGTCTACAAGTGTCCCAAAAGATAGGAAGAGTTAGAAAACAAAACGAAAGTTGTGTTAACATTAGAAAGAAATATCGTTACTGTATATCGTTGGTGGTGAACGTACTAAAACAATCACTGTTGTAAACTCTTACTGAAGATCTAAGAGAACCTTTATGATCCAAGGGAACTGGACGTAGGTACCACACCAATACTAAACCAATATAAAAATTGATGTGCCTCCTTTACTCTGCTCAGTTTATTTCTGTTGTGATCAATCACTATGTAAAGTCTAGTCGACTAATTTCCTACATAGTTAACTAAGATTTTCAAATCGGTTACAATTCACCCCCTCTTGTACTTTCAATTGGTATAAGAGCAGGACTCATGAACAATGCTTAACAGCAAGTGAGGAAAAGATCATGGCATCAAACACAATTGTTGGAGCACTATTTCAAGAAGAAACCTCTCAGGTACGACCCCCTTACTTCAATGGTTAGCACTTCTCTCATTGGAAAAAGCGCATGGAGACCTACTGTTGATACCCAATTTTTCCTCAAATTATTTTTCAAACTTGCATATAAGCTTTCAAAATCACTCTTTGTAATGATGAGTCTTTTTCCCTATTTTTCCATATTTTTATTTAAATTATTTCCCCGTTTATTTAATATTTCATATTTAAATAATTCCTAAATTATGCCATAAATAACTTCAAAATATTTTTTTTAGCCTAGTATGTTATTTATAATCATTTTTATCCATTAAAATCTAATTATTTCACAAATTAGCCAATTGGGTCTTATTTAATTCCAATTACAACAATTTTACAATTATGACCCAATTGGATATTTTATATTATTCTAATTCGAAATTTATGTATTTTTACACTTAATATTAGTTAATTACTGTGATTTTACTTATTTAAACTTAATTTCATTTTTTATATAATTATTAGTTATTTTAATTAATTGATTATCTTATTTTAAGGAGTATTTAAAATCTAGCCACTCTTAACCTATCTCAATTTCAATCTATTACCCCAACCCATCAGACCCATTCCTACCCAGCCCAAACCAATTCAATACCCGGCCCAACCCCACTCTTGATCTGAGCCGTTGATCATATGTGATCAACGACCCAGATCCAACTTACCTTAATTAACTCTAACCAACCCCCCCTGACCCCTCTCATTCTCTCAAGACCAACTCTCTCTCTTCTCGTCTCTTCCTCTCCTCATATCTCTATAACCTTCTGGGTTCTTCTTCTCCGATGGCCTCCACCGTCTCTCCGGCCACCTCCAATCTCACCCCTTTCGACTACCAGCCGCCATGACGCCTCCTTTCCCCGATTTACTCCATCTCTGAGACCTCCAATGGTCTTTACCATGCCTGAACGATTACTGGGGTTCCTGCTTGGTTGGTTTTTCGGCTCTCTCCGGTGGGGTTTTGACGCGAATATGCCATAACCACCACTATCCCCGAGTTTCACAGCAGGTTCTTCTACTTTCTCCGATATCTCTGAAACCCTAATTTTTAAACCTTCTGATTTTCTTAGATCTACACTGAATCCGGGTTTATTACGAGTATTATTACACTTTTTCTCAAAAGCTTTTCCGTTTTTAAACAAGTTTTTCACTTAGGGTTTCTGAAACTTTCTTCAAATAATTTCTCAAAGTTCAAGTGATTTTCTCATATTCTTAGACGTTTTATACTTTTATTCATGATTTATTATGTTAAAACTTAAGTTTTAACACTATGTTCTAACCCTGAGTATGTCTCTACTGATTTGTGTGATGACCCAAGGGGTCATTTTATGAATTTAGACTCCGTTCTAGGCTTATTAGCCATAAAAAGATTTATTTTAACTACCTCGATTTGTGTGCGCAGTCCGGGCGCGAAACCGGAAATTTTTTATGTTAAAATATAAGACAATAATTTTTAGAATTACAAAATTTGGTTTTAGTTGACTTGAGTCAACATTTTGAGTGAACAGACTCAAATTTGTGTTCCGACAATCCCGGAAGGTCTGTAGTAAAATATGGGACCCGGGCGTATGCCCGGAAATGAATTCCGAGGTCCCAAGCCTTAGAAATCAATTTTTGAAAGAAATTGTTTTGCTGAAATATTTATGAAATAATGAAAAGAATTAATGTTTGAAGTCATTGGTATCGGGCCCGTATTTTGTTTCCGGAGACCGGTACAGATTTGTTATGATATTCAGGCCTTGCCTTTGAAATGTGGTAAAGTACGGAGTTTGTTTGACGTGATTCGGACATCCGGTTGAAAAGTTATGAACTATAAGTGTTCTTGAGGAAAATAATGAGTTTTGAGGTTTAATTCGTTGTTTTACATGTTTTTTTCATGATTTGATCGAAGGAGCAAGTCCATATTATGCTTTTAGACTTGCGTGCATGTTTGATTTAGAGCCCCGAGGGCTCGGGTGAGTTTCAAATAGTTTTTGGGTTGTGTTGCGCTCGTTCTTTCTTATGCTTCGACGTCGTTTCTTCAAGCATAAATGATATCATATTGAACAAATGAGCTCCGATTTATGTTCTGAATGAAGTATTAGATCCGTATCGTAATTACGGACCCGTAGCAAAAAGAATCATCAAATATGGACATCGTATGAGGATTTTATGACCATTTTACCAAGGTTGCCCAGATTTTTCTGGTTAATTACGAATTTACCCCTGACGGCGTTTTGAAAACCTGCACTATTTGTAAATCTTAAAACCTACATATCTCCTTCATTTTAAGGTCACATTGAGTGATTCAAAAGCCTAAATTCATTAGAATTTCACACGGATTCTATTGGACACAAGAAAATCGAGTTCAGGTATTGTTTAACATGAGAAACGAGACAGAATAGCTGACAGAAAAATAAATACAAAACGGGTAGACTTCTTCTTCTTCAAATTTTCGAACTCCACAACCCTAGGAACGAATTTATTCACCAAATATCATCCTCAAGCCATAGGTAATCAATTCTAAACTTTACTCCTTCAATTACCCATTATGTTTCATCACTTTTACATAGAAACTAGGAATTTTCATGGTAAAAATTGAGGGTTTGGGTAGAATTAGGAAATTTTATAAAAATCGAATCTTTACCTCGAATTGAGGTCATATTTCAAAATTAATTGTATATTTGGGTTCGTGGGTGAATGTGTAAACGTAATTTGGTCCGAACCCCGAGTTTAGACCAAGCGGGCCCGGGGTTTGGTTTTCACTTTTTTTTTTTAAAATAGAAAACTTAGGAAAAATTATATTTTTCAATAAAGTTAGTTCCTTTAGCATTAGTTAATGATATTAAGTTAATTTTGATTAGATTCGAGCAATTTAGAGGTGAATTCAAAAGGAAAAGCAATAATTGAGCTGTGAGTGGCCTGCGGAATT